>SSNR01000019.1:346037-396869 GCA_006937965.1 Callopanchax toddi | reverse complement strand
TACTTATTTTGAAGATTGATATTTTTGGACAACTTAGTATTTGTAAATAACTGTTTATAATTTAGAGGAAGTACACACAAAATCAAGATAAATCTACAAGCTATTCAGAGTAAGAGGATTTAAAACGCAACAAATCGGCTTTGCGCCAGAGAAGAATGCATGCACACCTGAGCACTGTTTAAGACAACTATGGCAGAAACCTCATTGTCATTGAGTTAATTAGCAGTACCCCACAGTCAGCATCTCAGGGTGTGGGAAGGAGGACCTGAGGGAGAGCAGCCTGGCTTTATGTCGATTGGAGTAAATGGTTGGCCTCCCTGATGAGCTCCCATCAGCCCTTGGAGCTTCCTGCTATCACGTCCCACTTAATGGTAATTATTTGGAAGGCAAGCACTCGGTTAATTTCATTATTTAGGTTTGGTGGTTGACTTACAGAGAAGACCACAAATTACAACCACAGCCCTAAAATTCTGGAAAATCACATGCTTTCAATGTAGCATGCTATTTATAATTCTAATCTAAACAGGCATAGTCATAATTCAGTTACTTTAGATTTACTATCACTAATTATATCATTATTTCACTAATTAGGGCTTCACGCTGAGCTGTTTAACACATTTTCTATGCAAAACAGACGTCGATTTGGAGGGAATTCTTACATGAAAACTTCAAAATCTGTAAAGGAAAAATAGAAGTCTATTCCTTGTTCATAAATTGTTGCTTTAATATGTAAGAAATTTTGAATGTTTAACAGGTGTATAAAGGACAAATTAGAGGTTGTAAATATTAAATCTTAAAGTTTCTAAAATATTCTGTTTTAATTTTATATATTTCATCAGAAAATGCTTTATAAAATATGCTAGAGTGGCTTTAGACAAGTTAGCTTCTAAAACAGCAGCAAATCTTTGGTGAATTAGAAACAGAAATAAGAATTTCTTTTACTTTGTTCTAGTTTAGATGTTTGGATCCTACTCCAAGTTCAGTTAACCTTCAACTCATTATATGAAATAGATAACTGTCTACACAAGTCAAGGGTTGCAGAAACATTGTGCAGCACTTGCAGACACATCTGATTTAGGTACATCCGACGTAATTCCGTGTGTCAAAAAAACCATCATCTATCTCCAAACTGTCACACTCTGCAATGACATCCGACTGAAGCTTAATACATGAAGCTGTCTGATGCTGAATGAATGACATTTACAAGTAAAAGCTGTCAAACAGCCCAAACTTCCTTTCACTCACATTTGTGGAACTTATCAACAAATAAAGAAGTCAACTAAAATTGCAAACAATTATATAAAAAAACTTTTCAGATTCTTGACTGGTTTAACTTTTAACTGGTGTTTAAATGATATAATTGCAAATGATTTGCTTTGAAAGCATCAGTTGTTGTTTGATATAAAGACATAAGTAACTAGAAAATGTTTCTTCATCCAATCCAGAGATACAGTTATTGTTGTTTTCCCTCCATTTTATAGTAAAGGTTTTGTTGGTTGCCATTCAAACAAAACNGATTTGCTGCAGTGTGTTGGTCAAAGTTGAGAGAGTTGTCAATGATTGCTCTCAGGTATCTGTAACTGTTCAGTTTCCACTAGAGATCTTTTGATCATTGTTGGTAAAGCAGAGTAGGAAGTTTTACTGATGTCTATGACCACATCATTTGTTTTATTGATATTCAACTTTGGTGATGATTTTCACACCACTTCACAAAATAGCCAAGAACAGGTAAAGGTGTAATCTCTCCATCCTGCAGCAGACTGACTATAATAGTGTCATCTGCTAACTTAAGGATGTGCTTGTTTTTATAGGTACTTCTGTAGTCATTTTTGTATAAAATATACAAAAGTGGGAGAAGATACACGCCTGAGGTTGCGGCTGTTTTCTGGATAGGACACCGTTCACCTTCACTCCCTGTGGCCAACAAGTTTAAACCGTTAAACTGTCAAGAGAGCTTGCCATGTTAAAACAAAATTAAAGCAGCTCAATTTAGGGAATGGCTTGGTAATGTAAGCTAATTTGATTATTTCCAAGCCGTAACACAATTTATGTGAGTATGTCTTAAGAGAGTAAAGAATAAATGAAATCTCTTTTTATGGGATTATTAAAAAAGATTACCAGTGCATATGAAACCTTTTCAAATTAATGTTATCAGATCTATGGTTTGTAAAACATTCTTTCAATGTGTACTTTCAAATGTAGACCATAGTAAATACAATTACTATCTATTACTGTTGCAAATATACACAGATGAAATCATGCATCCACAGCAACACCGAGACTACAGAGCCCAGTCCAACACCTGCATGAAAAATCCCAATTTAACCTCTGCTTACAACCATCCTCTTAACATCCGTCATATAAAGCAGATGTGGCTTCCAAGAGGCAGCAAAAAAATGTATCATCTTAAAAATCAATTCCTACATTTAATTTTTTTTTTTTTTCCAATTTCTGAAACCAGAAGATCAATGAAAACTAGGGGATACTTGAAGAATGTCAAAAATAACCTTAAGAATATTTTGATTATTAAGAACTGCTTAGTCTGCAAATGACATTTGAACAGTGAGTACCATCAATATTCCTTAGGCATCCAAGTGACAAGATTCATGTTTTCTAATAAAAAGAGTGACTCCACTGCCCTGGTCTGGCTCAATGCCCCAGAATAATGTAAAGGATGTGTTTACTGAACCCAGAGAAAGATGGCACTGGGCCACTGTTCAAAAGAACAAAACCAAAAGCAACTGACAACAATCTGAAACTGAAAAACACCACAAACACTCTCTCCTCGTCTGAAGAATCTCTAAATTCAGAGGGGCAGAAAATCCCTAGACAAATTTGGGTCTGCTTTACTTACTCCTCTGTATCCATTTCCTACAAAGCCCAAATGGCTGCAGCTGTATTTCTGACCAGCTTTTTTTTAAAAGCCTCATTTAATGTTAGTTTTGCTCCAGGGAATAATAAATTCACTTGATAATGAAGTTAAGCTTTGTAGAATTGAATGTCCCAGTATAATGCCATAACTTTCCCCCCTCTCTATCCTTCTTCACTTACTCAACCAGCTGAAATCCTTTTGTGTCTGTGTGCACTGAGCACATACTGATCTCAGCGTGGCACAAACTGCATTCCTAGAGCTTTCTTTAGCTTTGAGCAAAAAACTAATAAATCTAAAATGCCTCCTCTCCCCATGCTGGGGATTAGGCCTCGATAGAAGCTATGGTTTTACATGGGGAGAGGATAATACCACAGAAATGGAACCCCGCTTCTGCTACATTGTGACTGACTATGAGAGGAAAAAAGAAAGCGCTGAAAGGCCACTATAGCCAATGATGTCTCTTTAGGTGAGAGCTGGAAACTAAAACTCTGAGCGAAATTGTTGTGAGGAACTTTTGGTAGCTTAACCTGTTCCTGCCGTGAGCAGATATTACGATGAGCTGATAATGCTGCATATCAGAGTTTTCCCCAGGCTAATTCTACAATAAATCACAGCAGCACAAGCAAGGAGAAACGGCTTATACATGCATGCATGAAACAGTGCATTCATCTCATTACATAAACAACAGAAAATAATTAGATGAGCATGTTATAGAAAATGTTAATAAGTACAAAATACAACAAAATGTCACAAAGCCTAAATTTTACCAGAGGCCATACCAGGAAATGGCATTTCAAGCAATAATATCAAGACTGCACGATATTGGGAAAACATGTAATTGCAATATTATTGTTACATATTGCAAAAATAATATCCAATGCGATAAGCCAACATGTTGTCATCACAATGCTCACAACACTCTGTGCTGATGGGTGTTTAGTGAAGTAGGGACCCATTTGATGACCAAATATAAACACTTATTTTACATCCAAATAAATAAAAAACTGAGTTTTACTAAACCATTATAATACCATTAGCTTATATTCACAAATTAATTTTTCTCAGTCATCATAACAAAGACTAATATTAGCAATCACTTTGTGACTCAGAATTAGTGCATGTCTTATGATTCAAATGAATCAGAGGTTACTGGGATGCACACAATTGTTATTGCTAATTATGTGTGGAATATTTGTGTCCCTTAATTTTCACCTGTCCAAGGTTGAGGGGGTGTGCACAGTAAATGTGTAAGTCTTTACTCTGTAAACCTTTCTGAATAAAACTACGATGACAGAAGATTGGGATCATGTCAAGTTATTAGGGGCAGGTCTGCTAAAAAAATGCATCTCAGCATGGAAACGAACTGTGGTGGTCAGAAAACAACTTTGCACACTATCACCACCTAGTGGTGTTCCTACCAGGTTCTGATGTGGAAAAGGAAAACACAGTCCATTTAAAAATCACTGCTTTTCACTAGGCTATACGCAATCCAATGGTTGTCAGACACTGCTCCTGTATTTAAATCCATAGCAGTATCAGCCATACACTTGATTATTCACACACGTGCACCACACATGACAAAAAAATTCTCTACCAGAAGTTCTATCTGCCTGCATGACAAGAAAAACCCCACATACAAGTAAGCACATCACTCAAAGCAGCAACATACCAACAAGTGAATACGTTTTTCAGTGCCAAAGACCACCTCCAGACATACTGGTAGGTAACGCGCTCCCTCTGAGCCACAGCCAAGTTGTTTCTAAACAGGCATGTGGGAGTCAACACAGCTCAGCCCACACGGTAGTGTGTTTACACAGAGATGAACAGTCTCAGTGGGGAATACATCACGGTTAAAGCAAGAGAAAATATATTAATAATTAGTGTACTTAAATATAGTTAATGTGGCAGGCTTGACAACAGTTTCCTGAATACTCTGTTTGCTTAAATCTTTTAAAAAGGCAATTTCAAGTGATCATACACTATCTGAACACATCTATTTGGTGTGTGCTTCAAACATTAATGTATAAAGATTTCTGAAAAAGAGATACAGTGAGACAAAGAGACTTGCAGTACACAGAAAAAAAACATTTTTTGCAACAGAGAGGGAAAAAAAAGAAGACCCTAACCCTCCACCTTCTTCACAGTCTGATGTTCAAAGTTGTAAGGAATCTCAGGTACAAAGGTGAAACAGTTACTTCTCCCCACCCTTCTTTGGTGTGATGTCTGCCTGCTCACCATGCCACACTAACACAGAACGTTTCAGAGCTCCTCTCTCTTTAAACACTAAAGATCGGTCTCTCCACTCAGTACCACTTACCAACTTCAAGGTGATGCAAACGCCAAGGCGTTAACTCTACAAAGTACATAAGTTTCCGACAGAGACGCATGCTCTCGATGGAGAGCTGGGAAGAAAGTGTTAGTGGAGGAGGGGATAGGTGACAGGCATGTGAGGAACACCTTCAGAAGTGTCAAAAGATGGGCTCAGCTGATGAAAGAGGATAGGAAAGAGGAAGGGAAAAGGGGAAGGAGGGGGAGAGCAAGAGACAGAACAAGCTGATGTCACATCTGAGGCACTAGAGAGGCTTTTAAGTTGGGAGCATTGGCTCTGTATTCCACGCAGGAGCTCCTATGGTTGAATTTTAAGGATTGTGCATGTGCACCATTGTGTGTGTGTTTGATAAAACATACATGTTAAGAATATTCACAAATGCGTAACAGTTGTTGTACTCCTGTACACTGAACATGAAAGACAATGAAGGGGTGAAGTCAGAGGTCAACAAAATAAAACTTGCAGCTCCGCAAAAGTGTTTTTGAAAATATGACAAGATATCAAACAATTACAAGTGTGCACTACAACCATTAATTATTTAACGCTGGTCCTATTCATGGATGCCAAAGAGGAGGAGGGGGGAGTAATGATTAACAGTAACACATATAACACCACACCTACTGAAACCTAAAAGATCGATTTACTGGCCTGGGTGTGCAAAGAAATTTGCTGCAGAACAATCAATCCCTCTTAAGTTTTCTGAATCCAGCCGGGTAGCTTAGCCTGGAGGAGACTAGACAAGGGCTTCAATGTAGGCACAAGGGAGGCCCGGCGAAGACAAAGCCTTGTCAATAGTACTTCGTTTTCCATCAACTCTGTTCCTTAATCACCCTGGTCTTAATGCGCCTTTCTATCCAACATCCCACTCCCATTCCAATATATCCAACATGATCTAGACCTAAACAAACATCTACCTTCCTCCTGCTCACTCGTTCTCCACGAGCTGCCCTCATCCATCTAAGCCAGTAGCAAAGGTCTTCATTACAAGGTGTGTGGTGAGAGGGTTGAAGAAAGTTTGTCTCTATTGATGGTGCCTTCATTGTCTTTTTCCTGCCTGTAAAAAATTACTTCTTTTCAGTAATTGGCTTCTCTGCCTCCTTTCTTCATGGTCAGGTCACATCTAGTTTAAGTCTTAACAAATGTTTTTAACTCAGGAGAAGGAAAAAAATATAACAAACTCCACTAGAATATATAAAATCATGTGTAAAAATTTGGTACAAAGATGTCAGAGGTGTAAAGAAAGCAGCTGCTACTTACAAAAGAGGGTATTAATCATCTGTTTTACTTATTTTGAAGATTGATATTTTTGGACAACTTAGTATTTGTAAATAACTGTTTATAATTTAGAGGAAGTACACACAAAATCAAGATAAATCTACAAGCTATTCAGAGTAAGAGGATTTAAAACGCAACAAATCGGCTTTGCGCCAGAGAAGAATGCATGCACACCTGAGCACTGTTTAAGACAACTATGGCAGAAACCTCATTGTCATTGAGTTAATTAGCAGTACCCCACAGTCAGCATCTCAGGGTGTGGGAAGGAGGACCTGAGGGAGAGCAGCCTGGCTTTATGTCGATTGGAGTAAATGGTTGGCCTCCCTGATGAGCTCCCATCAGCCCTTGGAGCTTCCTGCTATCACGTCCCACTTAATGGTAATTATTTGGAAGGCAAGCACTCGGTTAATTTCATTATTTAGGTTTGGTGGTTGACTTACAGAGAAGACCACAAATTACAACCACAGCCCTAAAATTCTGGAAAATCACATGCTTTCAATGTAGCATGCTATTTATAATTCTAATCTAAACAGGCATAGTCATAATTCAGTTACTTTAGATTTACTATCACTAATTATATCATTATTTCACTAATTAGGGCTTCACGCTGAGCTGTTTAACACATTTTCTATGCAAAACAGACGTCGATTTGGAGGGAATTCTTACATGAAAACTTCAAAATCTGTAAAGGAAAAATAGAAGTCTATTCCTTGTTCATAAATTGTTGCTTTAATATGTAAGAAATTTTGAATGTTTAACAGGTGTATAAAGGACAAATTAGAGGTTGTAAATATTAAATCTTAAAGTTTCTAAAATATTCTGTTTTAATTTTATATATTTCATCAGAAAATGCTTTATAAAATATGCTAGAGTGGCTTTAGACAAGTTAGCTTCTAAAACAGCAGCAAATCTTTGGTGAATTAGAAACAGAAATAAGAATTTCTTTTACTTTGTTCTAGTTTAGATGTTTGGATCCTACTCCAAGTTCAGTTAACCTTCAACTCATTATATGAAATAGATAACTGTCTACACAAGTCAAGGGTTGCAGAAACATTGTGCAGCACTTGCAGACACATCTGATTTAGGTACATCCGACGTAATTCCGTGTGTCAAAAAAACCATCATCTATCTCCAAACTGTCACACTCTGCAATGACATCCGACTGAAGCTTAATACATGAAGCTGTCTGATGCTGAATGAATGACATTTACAAGTAAAAGCTGTCAAACAGCCCAAACTTCCTTTCACTCACATTTGTGGAACTTATCAACAAATAAAGAAGTCAACTAAAATTGCAAACAATTATATAAAAAAACTTTTCAGATTCTTGACTGGTNATGATGGCGTGCAGTTTTGCCCTATTTTAGGAAAAGCTATTTTTCAAAGTGCCAAAAATCTAATTTGTAAAAGGACTCATTGAAATCATTAGAAAGATACAAAAGCTTTGCCAAATCCAAACTAAATCATGAAACCAAAGCCACAACTTCAATCTTCAAAAGCTAGACCCTTTATCTATTATTGAGGTTCGCAATGCTCTTAAAACCTGAGGTTAAACTGAGCTGTGGAGCTAAGGATTCCCCCATCATGTGTATAAAGCACATCTTGAAAGTCAACTCTTCATTTCATGGCCACATACTGAAATCATTATTTTTGCTATCAAACTGTAAAACCAACCTGAAAGGTGCCAAGCTCAAGTTCAGATTCAGGTTTTTATTGTGCCACAAAGGGAAATTTAGTGCACAGCAGCATTCAACGACAGTCTCGAGGCATAATCCACACAACAAAATTTCCACAGGAAATTAAAAAATCAAACGTGTAAAAAAGGAAAAAAATGTTAGAAACATTTAAAATGTGCTTGGTTTGATCAAAGTTGACTAACAGCTTTAATTGCACTTGGGACAATTACATTATCATCCTTTGCAGGCCATTCTTGCAGATTTGCTGCAGTGTGTTGGTCAAAGTTGAGAGAGTTGTCAATGATTGCTCTCAGGTATCTGTAACTGTTCAGTTTCCACTAGAGATCTTTTGATCATTGTTGGTAAAGCAGAGTAGGAAGTTTTACTGAAGTCTATGACCACATCATTTGTTTTATTGATATTCAACTTTGGTGATGATTTTCACACCACTTCACAAAATAGCCAAGAACAGGTAAAGGTGTAATCTCTCCATCCTGCAGCAGACTGACTATAATAGTGTCATCTGCTAACTTAAGGATGTGCTTGTTTTTATAGGTACTTCTGTAGTCATTTTTGTATAAAATATACAAAAGTGGGAGAAGATACACGCCTGAGGTTGCGGCTGTTTTCTGGATAGGACACCGTTCACCTTCACTCCCTGTGGCCAACAAGTTTAAACCGTTAAACTGTCAAGAGAGCTTGCCATGTTAAAACAAAATTAAAGCAGCTCAATTTAGGGAATGGCTTGGTAATGTAAGCTAATTTGATTATTTCCAAGCCGTAACACAATTTATGTGAGTATGTCTTAAGAGAGTAAAGAATAAATGAAATCTCTTTTTATGGGATTATTAAAAAAGATTACCAGTGCATATGAAACCTTTTCAAATTAATGTTATCAGATCTATGGTTTGTAAAACATATAAACTGGTGTACTTTCAAATGTAGACCATAGTAAATACAATTACTATCTATTACTGTTGCAAATATACACAGATGAAATCATGCATCCACAGCAACACCGAGACTACAGAGCCCAGTCCAACACCTGCATGAAAAATCCCAATTTAACCTCTGCTTACAACCATCCTCTTAACATCCGTCATATAAAGCAGATGTGGCTTCCAAGAGGCAGCAAAAAAATGTATCATCTTAAAAATCAATTCCTACATTTAATTTTTTTTTTTTTTCCAATTTCTGAAACCAGAAGATCAATGAAAACTAGGGGATACTTGAAGAATGTCAAAAATAACCTTAAGAATATTTTGATTATTAAGAACTGCTTAGTCTGCAAATGACATTTGAACAGTGAGTACCATCAATATTCCTTAGGCATCCAAGTGACAAGATTCATGTTTTCTAATAAAAAGAGTGACTCCACTGCCCTGGTCTGGCTCAATGCCCCAGAATAATGTAAAGGATGTGTTTACTGAACCCAGAGAAAGATGGCACTGGGCCACTGTTCAAAAGAACAAAACCAAAAGCAACTGACAACAATCTGAAACTGAAAAACACCACAAACACTCTCTCCTCGTCTGAAGAATCTCTAAATTCAGAGGGGCAGAAAATCCCTAGACAAATTTGGGTCTGCTTTACTTACTCCTCTGTATCCATTTCCTACAAAGCCCAAATGGCTGCAGCTGTATTTCTGACCAGCTTTTTTTTAAAAGCCTCATTTAATGTTAGTTTTGCTCCAGGGAATAATAAATTCACTTGATAATGAAGTTAAGCTTTGTAGAATTGAATGTCCCAGTATAATGCCATAACTTTCCCCCCTCTCTATCCTTCTTCACTTACTCAACCAGCTGAAATCCTTTTGTGTCTGTGTGCACTGAGCACATACTGATCTCAGCGTGGCACAAACTGCATTCCTAGAGCTTTCTTTAGCTTTGAGCAAAAAACTAATAAATCTAAAATGCCTCCTCTCCCCATGCTGGGGATTAGGCCTCGATAGAAGCTATGGTTTTACATGGGGAGAGGATAATACCACAGAAATGGAACCCCGCTTCTGCTACATTGTGACTGACTATGAGAGGAAAAAAGAAAGCGCTGAAAGGCCACTATAGCCAATGATGTCTCTTTAGGTGAGAGCTGGAAACTAAAACTCTGAGCGAAATTGTTGTGAGGAACTTTTGGTAGCTTAACCTGTTCCTGCCGTGAGCAGATATTACGATGAGCTGATAATGCTGCATATCAGAGTTTTCCCCAGGCTAATTCTACAATAAATCACAGCAGCACAAGCAAGGAGAAACGGCTTATACATGCATGCATGAAACAGTGCATTCATCTCATTACATAAACAACAGAAAATAATTAGATGAGCATGTTATAGAAAATGTTAATAAGTACAAAATACAACAAAATGTCACAAAGCCTAAATTTTACCAGAGGCCATACCAGGAAATGGCATTTCAAGCAATAATATCAAGACTGCACGATATTGGGAAAACATGTAATTGCAATATTATTGTTACATATTGCAAAAATAATATCCAATGCGATAAGCCAACATGTTGTCATCACAATGCTCACAACACTCTGTGCTGATGGGTGTTTAGTGAAGTAGGGACCCATTTGATGACCAAATATAAACACTTATTTTACATCCAAATAAATAAAAAACTGAGTTTTACTAAACCATTATAATACCATTAGCTTATATTCACAAATTAATTTTTCTCAGTCATCATAACAAAGACTAATATTAGCAATCACTTTGTGACTCAGAATTAGTGCATGTCTTATGATTCAAATGAATCAGAGGTTACTGGGATGCACACAATTGTTATTGCTAATTATGTGTGGAATATTTGTGTCCCTTAATTTTCACCTGTCCAAGGTTGAGGGGGTGTGCACAGTAAATGTGTAAGTCTTTACTCTGTAAACCTTTCTGAATAAAACTACGATGACAGAAGATTGGGATCATGTCAAGTTATTAGGGGCAGGTCTGCTAAAAAAATGCATCTCAGCATGGAAACGAACTGTGGTGGTCAGAAAACAACTTTGCACACTATCACCACCTAGTGGTGTTCCTACCAGGTTCTGATGTGGAAAAGGAAAACACAGTCCATTTAAAAATCACTGCTTTTCACTAGGCTATACGCAATCCAATGGTTGTCAGACACTGCTCCTGTATTTAAATCCATAGCAGTATCAGCCATACACTTGATTATTCACACACGTGCACCACACATGACAAAAAAATTCTCTACCAGAAGTTCTATCTGCCTGCATGACAAGAAAAACCCCACATACAAGTAAGCACATCACTCAAAGCAGCAACATACCAACAAGTGAATACGTTTTTCAGTGCCAAAGACCACCTCCAGACATACTGGTAGGTAACGCGCTCCCTCTGAGCCACAGCCAAGTTGTTTCTAAACAGGCATGTGGGAGTCAACACAGCTCAGCCCACACGGTAGTGTGTTTACACAGAGATGAACAGTCTCAGTGGGGAATACATCACGGTTAAAGCAAGAGAAAATATATTAATAATTAGTGTACTTAAATATAGTTAATGTGGCAGGCTTGACAACAGTTTCCTGAATACTCTGTTTGCTTAAATCTTTTAAAAAGGCAATTTCAAGTGATCATACACTATCTGAACACATCTATTTGGTGTGTGCTTCAAACATTAATGTATAAAGATTTCTGAAAAAGAGATACAGTGAGACAAAGAGACTTGCAGTACACAGAAAAAAAACATTTTTTGCAACAGAGAGGGAAAAAAAAGAAGACCCTAACCCTCCACCTTCTTCACAGTCTGATGTTCAAAGTTGTAAGGAATCTCAGGTACAAAGGTGAAACAGTTACTTCTCCCCACCCTTCTTTGGTGTGATGTCTGCCTGCTCACCATGCCACACTAACACAGAACGTTTCAGAGCTCCTCTCTCTTTAAACACTAAAGATCGGTCTCTCCACTCAGTACCACTTACCAACTT
Source organism: Callopanchax toddi (assembly GCA_006937965.1). Lineage (NCBI taxonomy): Eukaryota > Metazoa > Chordata > Actinopteri > Cyprinodontiformes > Nothobranchiidae > Callopanchax > Callopanchax toddi. Next base: position 384,779 of record SSNR01000019.1, on the reverse strand, counting down.
CAAGGTGATGCAAACGCCAAGGCGTTAACTCTACAAAGTACATAAGTTTCCGACAGAGACGCATGCTCTCGATGGAGAGCTGGGAAGAAAGTGTTAGTGGAGGAGGGGATAGGTGACAGGCATGTGAGGAACACCTTCAGAAGTGTCAAAAGATGGGCTCAGCTGATGAAAGAGGATAGGAAAGAGGAAGGGAAAAGGGGAAGGAGGGGGAGAGCAAGAGACAGAACAAGCTGATGTCACATCTGAGGCACTAGAGAGGCTTTTAAGTTGGGAGCATTGGCTCTGTATTCCACGCAGGAGCTCCTATGGTTGAATTTTAAGGATTGTGCATGTGCACCATTGTGTGTGTGTTTGATAAAACATACATGTTAAGAATATTCACAAATGCGTAACAGTTGTTGTACTCCTGTACACTGAACATGAAAGACAATGAAGGGGTGAAGTCAGAGGTCAACAAAATAAAACTTGCAGCTCCGCAAAAGTGTTTTTGAAAATATGACAAGATATCAAACAATTACAAGTGTGCACTACAACCATTAATTATTTAACGCTGGTCCTATTCATGGATGCCAAAGAGGAGGAGGGGGGAGTAATGATTAACAGTAACACATATAACACCACACCTACTGAAACCTAAAAGATCGATTTACTGGCCTGGGTGTGCAAAGAAATTTGCTGCAGAACAATCAATCCCTCTTAAGTTTTCTGAATCCAGCCGGGTAGCTTAGCCTGGAGGAGACTAGACAAGGGCTTCAATGTAGGCACAAGGGAGGCCCGGCGAAGACAAAGCCTTGTCAATAGTACTTCGTTTTCCATCAACTCTGTTCCTTAATCACCCTGGTCTTAATGCGCCTTTCTATCCAACATCCCACTCCCATTCCAATATATCCAACATGATCTAGACCTAAACAAACATCTACCTTCCTCCTGCTCACTCGTTCTCCACGAGCTGCCCTCATCCATCTAAGCCAGTAGCAAAGGTCTTCATTACAAGGTGTGTGGTGAGAGGGTTGAAGAAAGTTTGTCTCTATTGATGGTGCCTTCATTGTCTTTTTCCTGCCTGTAAAAAATTACTTCTTTTCAGTAATTGGCTTCTCTGCCTCCTTTCTTCATGGTCAGGTCACATCTAGTTTAAGTCTTAACAAATGTTTTTAACTCAGGAGAAGGAAAAAAATATAACAAACTCCACTAGAATATATAAAATCATGTGTAAAAATTTGGTACAAAGATGTCAGAGGTGTAAAGAAAGCAGCTGCTACTTACAAAAGAGGGTATTAATCATCTGTTTTACTTATTTTGAAGATTGATATTTTTGGACAACTTAGTATTTGTAAATAACTGTTTATAATTTAGAGGAAGTACACACAAAATCAAGATAAATCTACAAGCTATTCAGAGTAAGAGGATTTAAAACGCAACAAATCGGCTTTGCGCCAGAGAAGAATGCATGCACACCTGAGCACTGTTTAAGACAACTATGGCAGAAACCTCATTGTCATTGAGTTAATTAGCAGTACCCCACAGTCAGCATCTCAGGGTGTGGGAAGGAGGACCTGAGGGAGAGCAGCCTGGCTTTATGTCGATTGGAGTAAATGGTTGGCCTCCCTGATGAGCTCCCATCAGCCCTTGGAGCTTCCTGCTATCACGTCCCACTTAATGGTAATTATTTGGAAGGCAAGCACTCGGTTAATTTCATTATTTAGGTTTGGTGGTTGACTTACAGAGAAGACCACAAATTACAACCACAGCCCTAAAATTCTGGAAAATCACATGCTTTCAATGTAGCATGCTATTTATAATTCTAATCTAAACAGGCATAGTCATAATTCAGTTACTTTAGATTTACTATCACTAATTATATCATTATTTCACTAATTAGGGCTTCACGCTGAGCTGTTTAACACATTTTCTATGCAAAACAGACGTCGATTTGGAGGGAATTCTTACATGAAAACTTCAAAATCTGTAAAGGAAAAATAGAAGTCTATTCCTTGTTCATAAATTGTTGCTTTAATATGTAAGAAATTTTGAATGTTTAACAGGTGTATAAAGGACAAATTAGAGGTTGTAAATATTAAATCTTAAAGTTTCTAAAATATTCTGTTTTAATTTTATATATTTCATCAGAAAATGCTTTATAAAATATGCTAGAGTGGCTTTAGACAAGTTAGCTTCTAAAACAGCAGCAAATCTTTGGTGAATTAGAAACAGAAATAAGAATTTCTTTTACTTTGTTCTAGTTTAGATGTTTGGATCCTACTCCAAGTTCAGTTAACCTTCAACTCATTATATGAAATAGATAACTGTCTACACAAGTCAAGGGTTGCAGAAACATTGTGCAGCACTTGCAGACACATCTGATTTAGGTACATCCGACGTAATTCCGTGTGTCAAAAAAACCATCATCTATCTCCAAACTGTCACACTCTGCAATGACATCCGACTGAAGCTTAATACATGAAGCTGTCTGATGCTGAATGAATGACATTTACAAGTAAAAGCTGTCAAACAGCCCAAACTTCCTTTCACTCACATTTGTGGAACTTATCAACAAATAAAGAAGTCAACTAAAATTGCAAACAATTATATAAAAAAACTTTTCAGATTCTTGACTGGTTTAACTTTTAACTGGTGTTTAAATGATATAATTGCAAATGATTTGCTTTGAAAGCATCAGTTGTTGTTTGATATAAAGACATAAGTAACTAGAAAATGTTTCTTCATCCAATCCAGAGATACAGTTATTGTTGTTTTCCCTCCATTTTATAGTAAAGGTTTTGTTGGTTGCCATTCAAACAAAACTAGGTCAGTTATTGAACTGAAAGAAATAATACATTGCTATGACCTAAAATGTGGAAATCAAATCACTTTATTCAATATAAACAATTAAAGAAATTGGTTATTTGTTTAAAAACAACTGAACTAATAATTACTGTGAATACGAAGAATAGTTTCAGGGCTGAGACCTACTTTAAAATGACAAAAGAAAAGTAAAATGAAGGAGGTGTTGAAAAAGAAAGTTATTGCTCCTCAAAGGAGAGGTGAAAGATAAACATTGTCAACATATTCAGTATTGCTGTTTTTTATGTACTGTACACATGGGTGATCAACACCGAGGTGAATTATTCTTCAGTAATGATGCTTCATGCTAGTATGGCTGTTTGATAAATGAAAAGCTGGTATGACAGAGTTACAGGATGGAGTAGAGGGAAAAGCAGGGGATAAGTACGAAGAGCAAAAGGAGTTCAATGCCCCCGAGGAAATGTAGCACACAGAGACTTCTATTTATAGAGGCGGGACAAAAACAGCCGAATGACAGGCAGCTTCTCTATACCTGGAGCATCACTGCAAAACACAAACACACCCAAATGTATTCATATTGATATAAAAAAAAACTATTCTATTTTTTATTATTTAATTTTTTATTATTTCTTTTCTAATATGATCATGTTAACATGGGTTAATTTTCTGATAGTAAAATGCATTTGAATTTCCTAAATTTATATTAAATACAACAGAATGCGCTACACATCTAAAGCATAACAATATTTTCTGTATCGCTGTGTTTCAACTAGGGGTGTCCTGATTTTTTTGCCTCTGATTAAAATCAACATGATGCAAAATATTCCCTCTGGGTTGGAAATGAGTCTGTAGCTCAAGTGGTGTAGTTCAAGTATCTTGGTGTCTTGTTCACAAGTGATGGCAAGATGGAGTGAGAGATGGACCAACAGATAGAGGCTTTGTTGGCAGTAATGAGAGGAGCTACTCTGATCGGTCATGGTAAAGAAGGAGCTGAGCCAAAAAGCTAAACTTTACTGATCCATCCATGATTTAACCCTCATCTATTGTCGTGAAATTTGGATCAAAGAAAAAGATCCCAGATGAAAGTGGGGTGGCTGGGTTCAGCCTAGATAAGATGAAGAACTTCGTCATTCAGACGGAGCTCAGAGTAGAGCTGCTGGTCCTCTTCATCGAAATGACTCAGCTGTGGTGGTTTGGGCATCTAATTAAGAATCATGGTTCCCTTCCTCTGAGGGTTTTCTGAACATGTCCCAATGGGAGAAGACCCCAGAGAAGACGCAGGACTCACTGTAGGGATTATTTATCCTCTCTGGCCTGGGAACGCCTTGGGATCCCCAGGAGGAGGTGAGGGTGATGGATGTCTGGATTTCCCTCGTGGATCTGAAACCTCCACAACACAGCCTTGGTTTAGTTTAAGAAAATGAATGAATCTATCTGCTGATACATGTTGCTGCTGAAAGATATTACTAAAATTAGTCTTAATAAAATCAAGGCTGTTTTTTTCTGTCAATTTAATTGCGACAATGCCTAAGTAATAGATAATATTTCTAAAACAACTAAAAATGAATAAAAGAATAATAATTAAGAGACTAAAAAGATCAAGTAGTTCCAATTTAAATCTAGTGGAAAATATACAAAATGACTCATAAAATAACAAAAGAGAGACTAATGAAAGTCACAATCTAGTGCTTCTTGCTTTGAATGAAAAACACAAAAGTCCCAATAAAATGATTAAAGAACATGACACAGTTTCACAAGGAAGGTTTAAAATTCCTTCATTTAGCATTTAACCAAAAAATGGAGCCATGAAATTTGATTAATTGTCTGTTGTGGCTTACACTCCTGGATGCATTCATTTCTAAATAACGCTATGACTAAATCCCAATTTTTAAGATACTTTCCACCTTGGCTTGTGTCTGTGCAGTTTTCCGGAGGCTCAAAGTGTTGGGGCCGAATCGGCAGTGGAGCCATTTCCCACTGTGCTGGGAAACTGTTAATTGCCGTCGTTCAGAAGGCTGATGCAGACGACGTCAAAAACAACCTGATTGTTTTGACTAGAAAAACTGTACCGTCGATGAGACTTCCCTTTATCAACAAGAGAAAAACAAGGTTGAACTCAACATGGAACAAAGGGATAGGATGGAAGAAAAGACACATCACACAGCTCCTTCAAGACTCACGCTGAAGATGATTAACAAGTAGCTTTGGGAATAACATGCTTTAAACGTGTGTGTTTCAATGCACCATGTGACGATATACTTGTTTGACGAAGTTGGCGAGGATGGAGTGAATTAGGAGGTTTAGTACCACAGGCTGATGCCCCTAACTGAGTCCTGCTGGCTGCCCCTGGGCCCACCCCATGCCCTCATTATTCTACTGACTCCCTCATCTCATCTTCCCCCAGCAGTTGTACTAATCCAGCCTGAGGGGATAGGACGTAAACCTGCCAGAAGAATTTCTACTAAGGAGATAGCACACCGGCACACAGAGGTGTTGTAATCACCATGAAAATAAAACAGAAATTATTTGTCTAACTAAAAACGTCACTGTCCAATAACCCACAGACTGCTGGAAATCCTTGGTATTGACTGAATCACATCCAGTTATCAGACACAGCAAGTATAAATAACAAGTTACTATCCTCAAATGTGGTTCCGTATTTCTACGCGCTCCATTATGCAACAGCACAGAGTATTTTATGCCGCCATTACTGAATTATAACATCACAGTGGTCCATAATTTAATCAATAACTGATGCTTGTCGTAAAAAATGCAAATTGCTTTTGCTTTGATATTAAATTCTTTCTCTCATTAATGGAACATAAAGAGTATGGAAGACGTCTAGAGGTAGAGTGGGAGCCGCAACAATTTATTAATTCTGAAAGATTGTGAATCTTCAGCTTAATAATGGCCAGCAAGTTTTCTGCTCCTTTGGGAACTTTCATGTGAAAATGAAGCCTGAGGCTATTCCACAGTGTATCAATCAGTGTGACTTAGGTTTGAGGATGCGTGAAACAAACCGATGGTCTAGGGAACTGTGAATCTGTGTGTTTGTTTGTGTCCTGTTGCCAGCAAGCAAAGCGCCGTCTTTGCTGTGTGTCGAGGGGTGGATGGAAGGAGTTGTCATCAGTTTTTTTTCCCAAAGCATAGGGTCAGCAGAACTGAAGTACAATTCTCTTCCCTTGTTACCATGCATGAAGCTTCTTTCAACAGACCTGGGCCATCTGTCTTATCTGCCACATCCATAGTTTTTCTATAACCTAAAACTTCCTTTCATGTTTTTTACAAGGAGGCACGTTTATGAATAAATACAGACACCAACAGTAATTACAAGGCACAGTTTGAATAAAAAGCAAAGTTGTTGAAGATCTCGGGATTTAAACTCATTAGCATTTTATGCTTGAATAAATAAAGCCTACTTTATTAGTTTAGCTGTAAAATAAGCTAAAGGGAAGATATTTTAAGTTGAAAACCAAATCAACGGAAACCAATCAAATGAAAAAAATGGTTTATTTTGCCGTAATAACATCTACTTAAAATGTTCCAACATTAAAGCATTTGGAAATCTTCTGTAATGATTGTTCTTTCTTCTAGTTTGAGCATCATTGTGAATTCTTAGGTCATCCCACATTTCATTACATTTTGCTTTCAGTTTACTTGGACTCTTGAACACTATCTTGATCAATATTTATTGCTAAAAAAAAAAGGACAAGAAAACAAACTCTTAATTAAAAACAACATCCGGAATAAAAAGGATGCAGATTCTTGAGCTAAATAACAACAATGAGGTAACACACTGCTTTAAAAACATTGGAAAACCTACATACCTGCACACATTGAAATCTTCCGGATCATACAATATTTCAACTGTCAGGGACTAATCACATTATGATGGAGCAAAGAAGGATGATTTATAGAGATCGCTAGTACACAAACAATTAATGCCAACAATGCGCAGTGAATGGCTCTCACCCTAAAGTCAGGGCATTGTCTTTAATCAGAGGGTAATTTATTGACTCCCATTTGCAAAGTCATAAAACTAGTGATCAAGGTCTTCAACCGTAAAACGCAATAAACTCGGGAAGTGTTTAGAGAATAAAGACACCACACATTGTTTTTCTTCGAACTCATTTAAATGATTTTACATGGATTTTAGGATAACTAAGTCAAGACCTACACAAAACAATTTAAGCATTTTCTACACAAATAATGTTCAATACATACATACAAACTGGGATCTTTTTTTTTAGCAAACTAGGCTGTCATTCTCATCTTCTGCTGCTTCTCATGTCCTCGCTATAAATTAATTAATTAATTACTGAATCACCTTTCCAATAAAATTTAATCTATGGATGTGGCAGTTATTACAAAGGAAACGCAGCGAGTCAGCACAATTGTACAGTACATAATGCTTTCATCCACACTAGTCCAGAAAATTGTCAGGCCGCGTATGGCCGAAAGATGTAGCTCTGTTTATTCCCACGGCATTTTCACAAGTTATTTCTCTGTCAACGAAGGCACAAATTCTTGTCCATCAGGGAGCACAAAGCCCTGTAATTGCCTGCTTCCCCACTTGAGCCCCATATAGCACAATGTTAATAACAAACTGATGAGAAATTCATTAAGGCCTCGAATAAAAAATCTCTCCACGATAACAGGCGAGTACATTATAATTAAAATGATGCCTTACAGTTTTCATTAGGCCGTAGAGCCTGACAACTTGAACCGTTCAGATGAATGCAATAGAGCGCCATTGTTTTACTACGCATTGGAGTGTGAGGTATAAAACTGATTATTAAAATAATTTTATAACTCATAGGCCTTTCGTTGCTGCAGACAGCAGCAAAAAGAGGGCTAACACTTGTATAAAACATAGCTGACAACAAAAATAGACTGTAGCAGGTTTACCTTACACTCTGCAGAAACTAGTCCAGTTAGAATTAAGTTGGACCGTTGACCACTGAGAGAGAGGAGAAGGATGAAGAGTATAATTAGGTGTATCACTGGTTTGAACTAGCTTCCCATCACTCCATGTGATGTGTGCTTCTTCCTTTCCCTCCCTTGTTGCCTCTACTCCATTCTGCTCTGTACCTTCAATGTTTTCCTCCATCTGTCTTTTTAACTTTTTCTTCTCCACATCTTTACACTTTGAGAAATACATCAATGGTTTTACACAAAAAGCAAGTTTCAAAAACAGTAGCAATGGGAAATAAAGGAGAGCAATGCCCAGATTTATGTGCATGCTGCGGCTAAAGTGTAGAACTGCCTCTTTGTACTGTCAGCACTGAACTTGCAAAGCCCTTTCTACCTACAAACATTGTATAGGTCCAAAGTCAAAGTATGAGATTAGGATGCATTTTATCATATCATCAGTAACATTATTTAAAATAAATCAGACAAGCAAGCAATCCAAACAAATAAGTAGTCACTCCACTTAAGGACAAACATGTGCATGAAGTAAAATCATTGGATACATAATATTATGAATCACTCAGTGTCACATAACTCTAAATGCTGAATCACTTTTCTATTAGGCATTGAATGTTAAAGTACATCAAATATCCCTGATGACATCAATGCTTTCACAGATGGGTAAACCACTAAGAAAACTAATCAAATTCATAATCTCAAACTGAAACATTGAACCAAACCCACCTATCTGTAAATAAAAGCCGTGTGTGCACCAGTCCTTGGAAAATGTGTACACTAAGAATCAGGCCATAAATTAACACTAAAAATGGGATGAATGTCCACAAATTGCCATCCTCACAACACAAACGTAGCAGTGTCATTTTGTACTCCTATTTGCGAGTTACAACAAATTGTGAAAATGCAACGCTTGAGCTGTCAAATGAACATATGGACAAATGAAGCGACTGTCGTTTGACCTCAGGCAAGAGGGGAGGCAGGCAGGTCACACTAATGTGGACCAATAATCTCTCCCAGAGTCATTAGGATGATCAATGCCATTCTAATGAGATAACATCTGGAACAAAGGAACCTAATAGCAGACAGCTGCTGGGCAAAGTGAGGCAATTAGGAGAACATTCAGTGGTGCTAACTAATTCTGTAGTCATTGTGCCCTGATTTTGGACCCCCATCCTGTTAACATCCCAAAAACATGTTGAATATTTCACACCTCCTCTAATAAATAATCATGATGCTGTAATATCAGTGATACCACATGAAAAGAGGCAGGAAAAGGGAGGCAGAAATACTTCAAAACCTCAGCTTAACATGAATGCTTATCGAGCTGCACTAAATTGGTCAATTACAGAGAAAATCTGTTTTGAGGTAACCTTTCAGCTTATTAAATAAGCTATAAATCAATCCTCAGAGCAGAATGAGTGGCTGGTTTTAATGAGTAGACGTCTCTAATCCCTGTTTTCCTCTCTCCTTTTTTTTGTTCACCCTATGTGTCTGTGCATATGGAAACACGCCACACATTTCTTGTGGCAAGTTCATGCAAGATTAAAAATTATTTCACCGTTCTCCAGAGGTCACCACAACTCCCAAACGTGCTATACTTGAAGTAGTATACTGGCTGGATGTATGTGGCTATTTTAGAAGATTAAAAAAAAAAGATCTACCTCCAGACAGAAGTGAACATGGAGGCAGGATCCAATTAGTCAGTTACAAAAAATATATAACTGAGAGCATTACCTAAAAAAAGAAAAGAAAAATCTTTACAACCTCTACAGAGGCTGTTAAGTCTTTGGCGATTGTGAATAAATATAATTACTATATTTAAAAAAGCTGTTTGGTTTAAAGGATACTCCTCTGTTAGACCCCGAAGCATTAATTATATATAATAGGGGGAAAGGACAGAATGAAAAACCTTTTAGAAATGTCAGCTATTCCAAGTCCTGTGTTATATGTCTCTTTATGCACTGTATTTTAATAGTAATTCAATAAACCTACATATAATTATTGGTAACTCAGAGAATCAGACTCTCAGTTGTCCATTTATTCAATCTCATCAGATACGTGTTTCAAAAATAACTGGCACGTGTTCAAATCAATTACTTTTTTTTCCATTTACATCAACGATTAAAACAATGGTATTTAAAGGTAATTGACTGAAGATGTCAGATGTTGAATGGGCAGAAAAAGATTGATGCTTATCAGTGAGGTAGATGTACATTTAACTGCAATCTAAATTAGACACTGCTCATCACCCAGTGTCACAAATTTCAGCTTTCAGTAAAAAAAACAAAACTTTCCATCCTAAACCTCCAGGGCATTCATGCTTTAATTCATGCAGCAACCTCCCAATCCATGTGTGAAAAAATACAGACCAAGCTGTTTGTACATCCTCTTAAACATTTCAAACATTTAAGAATGTAAGCAGCTCGCCTCGCCTTCCTCCGCTTATCCGGGTCCGGGTTGCGGGGTCAGCATCTCAACTAGGGAGTCCCAGACATCCTCTCCTCAGCCACCTCCACCAGCTCCTCTGACAGAACCACAAGGCGTTCCCAGGCCAGGTTGAAGATATACTTTCTCTAACGTGTCCTGGGTCGACCCGGGGACCTCCTGCTAGAAGGACATGCCCGAAACACCTCCCCAGGGAGGCGTCCAGGAGGCATCCTAACCAGATGCCTGAACCACCTCAACTGACTTTTCTCGATATGAAGGAGCAGCGACTCTACTCCGAGTCTCTCCCGAATGTCCAAGCTCCTCACCCTATCCCTAAGGCTGAGCCCGGCCACCCAGCGGAGGAAACTCATTTCGGCCGCTTGTATCCGCGATCTCGTTCTTTCGGTCATTACCCAGAGCTCATGACCATAGGTGAGGATTGGGAGGTAGATCGATCGGTAAATTGAGAGCCTTGCTTTCTGGCTCAGCTCCTTCTTCACCACCACAGACCGGTTCAGCATCCGCATCACTGCAGACACTGCCCCAATCCGCCAGTCGATCTCCCGCTCCCTCCTTCCCTCACTCGTGAACAAGACCCCAAGATACTTAAACTCCTCCACTTGAGGCAGGACCTCCCTCCCAACTTGGAGATGGCAAGCCACCCTTTTCCGGTCGAGAACCATGACCTCAGACTTAGAGGTGCTGATCCTCATCCCAGCCGCTTCACACTCGGCTGCGAACCTCCCCAGTAAGAAGGTCAGAGCCTGATGATGCTAGGAGGACCACGTCATCAGCAAAAAGCAGAGACGAGAATCTCCTGCCACCAAACTTGGCACCCTCCACACCACGTCTGCGTCTAGAAATCCTGTCCATAAAGATTGTGAACAGAACCGGTGACAAAGGGCAGCCCTGGCGGGGTCCAACCCTCACTGGGAACTGGTCCGACTTACTGCCAGCTATGCGGACCAAACTCACGCTCCTCTGGTACAGGGACTGAATGGTCCTTAGCAAAAGACCATCCACCCCGTACTCCTGGAGAGTCCCCCATAGGGTGCCCCTGGGGACACGGTCATAAGCCTTCTCCAAATCCACAAAACGCATGTGGACTGGTTGGGCAACCTCCCATGCCCCCTCCATCACCCTAGCAAGGGTAAAGAGCACGGCCAGGACGAAAACCACATTGCTCCTCTTCAATCCGAGATTCACCTATCGACTGGACCCTCCTCTCCAGTACCCTGGAGTTGACCTTTCCAGGGAGGCTAAAGCCTAGTTTATACTTCTCTGACAGCACATTTGCGCTCACACGCACATGTATTGACGGAGACGTTTTTGATTTTTACTTCTCCGTCAGTGTTGTGAAGCAATTATCCACCAGGACAGCAGAGGGCGTATAACTTTTCTGCAGTAATTCCTCCAGTCGACCAAAGTTTGTTTACTTCAGCTCAGTAATGGCTGACAGAGAGCAAATTTTGATTGAGTTTGAACAGACTGATCTCGAGGAACAAACAATGTTGTTAAAAAGAATTAAACAGGAGTGAGGAGACAGCGGCGTCTGTTGAATGTCCGTTCAGTGAAGACAAGGCAGACGACGAGCGAATATGCAGCTCTTGTTTAACCCTTTAGGGACACTGATGGATTATATAAATGTTTGTAATTTGTCTGCCAGACGTTTTTCGAGCTGATCCATATCTGCTTCCGCAAAATTCTACTTCTACTACTCTGTTGATAGCGGCATGAAGCCAGATATGATCACGAGTTGTTGGGCCGACCAATCAGAGGCGTGCGCTCTCCGTCTCTTTCGACGGATGTTTAGAAAAGTGAGCTCGACTCCGTCCGTTGTTGCGAGGCTGTCGGAGAGCTCTTGCGTCGACGGATAATGGCGTTGCGTGTCTCCGTAACGACGCAGACGGAGAAGTATAAATCAGGCTTAAGGAGTGTGATCCCCTATAGTTGGAACATACCCTCTGGTCCCCTTTCTTAAAAATGGGGGGCACCACCCCGGTCTGCCACTCCACAGGAACTGACCCCAATGACCACACAATGTTGCAAAGACATGTCAACAATGACAGTCCTACAGCATCCATAGCCTTTCTTTTAAAAAAAAGTGTAAGCAGCTCAAGTGTGTTAATTATTATTGGTGTTAAATGCAACTCTAAAGAAATAAAGAGTAAATGATGTCTTTGTGACTTGTTTCTTATTTAGAGGATGCACATGTCATTCAAACTGATGTGCTGTGTGTATAGGACAGATACTGTATACACTATAAGGATACATTAGTATGGGTGTATAGGGAAATGGCAAAAAACGTATCAGAGTTTGAGTGCAGTCGACGCTACAACTGCACTACTCCTCTGAGAGTATGACGGTAGCGCTGAAAAAGCTTCCAACTAGCAGTAATTGGTTTTAAAATAATAGAATTCATTACCGTTATGGCGCTTGTTCAGAAATGCAAACAGGGGGAGAAAAAACATTCACCAGAGACTGGGGCTGAACTGCTTCACTAAAAACCATGAGGAGATGAAAGGCATAATTCAAATGACAATTTTAGAACCTTTAGTTCATTTATATCAGAAACTCAAGAAGATGTTTCGGGGATAATAACATCAAGATTTATCTTTTTTTGCAGTTCTTTTGTTCTAGTTGAAGGGCTTGGAAGGAACTTTTTCCTTCTCAGTTTCATCCTTTTGTGGTGGCAAATTCCTCCTCGTACAGAGACATGCGAGGTGACACACAAACAACCTAGCAAACAACACCCGTCGGCGGCAGAGACAGGCAACTGAAAGCTAACATGGGAAATCTTGACAGGAAAGAAGAAAAAACACCTCACACATGACACCGAATTTGCTGCCTGTCTTATTAAATGACTGTGTAATTATACACATCAGGGGTCTCCGTTGTAGGGTCCTGTGCTTTTAATCACATCCAGCAGACTATCTGTGATTGAAGTCCGGCGTCTCAGGTGTAAGGGAGACATTCCACACAATCAGCATTAAAAGCATCATTTCTCAGGACTACTCAGGACACAAAGAGACAGGTCAACCACCTCAATATGATTGGATGTCACCTCTCATGCTGCGTTCATTGCCAACATCAAGGACATCACCATTTGAACGCTATACATCTGCCATCAAATAGGCCTCGGGCCAATATCAGGCAATTGGCCCCATTCTAACACAGAGCTTGATTTACTCTGACTACCAATTGATAGAGAAAGCCTTTACAACAAATGTAAAAATAACAGCAGGGATGAACATTACTACTATTATTTGCTTTATTTTTCTCATATTTACTTGGCAAAGCACCTCAGAAAAAGCAACCATGCCATATGGCTGAGCATTAAAAATTGATGTGGTATGTTAGCACCTGAGACGAATGACAAGGTGGAAGGAGCTGTAATAAAGAAGACAGCATGTGCTGAGGGGCAAAAATATTTCTTTAGCTACATTTGGTCAGCAATGTTTACACTGCCTGAATATGCAAGCATGTTGCATAAAAGGGTTTTTGCATTAAACAATGAATGAACTAGTATAGGTTTGCAAATATAACTAAATGTTGCTGCTCATCTGTGAAGTGTAGATCAAATACAGTATTTAATCTAAACTGATCTTGACATCAACAGTTTTAGAAATGCAGGATTCCTCACTCGTGTAAGAGTTAAATAAAAGAGATTTGAAGAGGACTAAATGTAGAGTGGCTACCTTCCAGTATGTCAGAAACTGTCTTGTTTTGCAGCTTCATTAGAAGAATATAAAAATTATTCTGGTGTTTCCTTTTTAAACAGTCGTTATTTGAGAAAACAGACTAATTATTGTTCAAGCTCCTCACACATTTTCCTCCCTTTACACATCAGATATCTAACTATCTAAATGACCTAAAAAAAAAAAAAGCCCTATAGGTCAGCTCCATACCAACAATATGGGTTTTCACGACTATGTTGTGCACCAGTACAGTGGAAAATTCAATAGCCATCCACTGCCACCAAGTGTTGAACTTGAGAACTGCAGTTCTGGTCGGTTGCAGACCGAGATCATTGATGATCAGCTTCTGCATTTAAGGTCAAACTCAAAAGTGTTGTGAAATATTGTTTTAAAGTTATTACTAGACATATCTTGGCAGAGCACTTCTGAAGCTGAATAATGAACAGAAGCGGTATTAAAAAGAACAAAAAAAACTCTGCCTTCTTTAGAAAGTAATGCAGGCAAAAGAACTAATGAAGAAATAAAAGAGAAGACCCTCATCTCCTGATATGGTTTAAATTTGTTTTACCAACCCAATTTTTAAAAAGTCAGTAATATAACAGATGACTTATTTATACTTTTTCTATAATTCTTCCACTCATTTGCGCATTACAAAGGAAAGATCACCTAACCAGAAACATGATGAGAGCTAATGAACACTACAGCTACATTTTTAAACTGTGTCCTGTTTTAAACACACATAGAACATACACATAGAAGCTAGACAATACTACAGCAGGGGATCCTGCCTTGATCATGTCACCAGCTTTTACAGTACAGACCTATCTCAGGAATCAAGGCAAACATGGCTGCTGATGAGGCAATTTTGTGCCTTTACTCTTGTGCGTCCAAAATATGAGAGAACCATGAAAGTACTGTAGCTGATCAGCAGATACTGCACCTTGTTACACTATTGTGTAGAGTGGACAGGTTAGCTGAGCAGTACTAAGCTAACAAAAGTCCTGATAGGTTTACAAAAGAGAGGGGAGAAAGTGAAACACATTATGACCTACAAGACCGTGTTTTATTCCGGTCAACAGCTGCACTGTTATCGTTCTTGCCCTTAAACTATGAAGTAATGAACAGACATCATCTGTCAGCGATTTCTGGGATTGCCAACATGCATACCAGTACAAGTAGGGGAAAAGTTTGCTTTCTGAATAAATAGAAATGCACAAAAACGAGAGAGCTCAGCAGAGTTATAACCAGAAGCATTTTATCACTTCACTCAAATGCAAAACATTCTCCAGGCAAATCCTGACTGACACAGAGGCTGAATTTCACAAAGATCTCATCTAGAAAAAGAAATCGACTCCATCAACCAAAGCAAATAACTTACTAAGTATATACAGATGTCGAGGATATCTAAAAAAGAAAAAAACAAATAAAGAAATCGGGAGTGACTGGAGGAGCAAGCAACCATAAAACATGGGGATACACAGAATTTCACAGCTGTGTGAACAGTTAAAGCAGATGCGGTGGGATGTGATGGTGGATGCATACAGAGAGTAGGGTAGTAAAAATATGCTATAAAGTTTATGGAGCCTAATGCGGCCCCGCAGGAGCCTCCTGCCGAGCTGAGCATGCCGACAGAGCTGTTGAGTGTGTGACAGAGCTGTGGGGGAGAGATGTACAACTGAGCATAGCTAGTATTCACAAGCTCCAGCACTTGTGTGGGGCTGTGCACACAGTACATAAAATTCACAGAAATGAAATCAACAGAACTAAGAATCCTTCTTCCTCCTGCCCCTATCTAAAACAGGCAGTACCTAAATCCTAAAGCTGTAATATCCATGTTTACTACAATGACAGAGAGAGAAGCCTTAAAGCACTAGCATAGCCACTAGTCGACCCAGTATCATCAGCATACTGTGACCACTTCAGCCTTTCATGTTCCTGTCAATATAACAACATTCAGCTCTCCTCTTTGATTGAAGAGCAATGATTGTTTCTGGCTTTTAAAATGAAACAAAAGACAAGTTGTTTATAAAAATAAATAAATGGCAACGTTTCCATCATCCCTCCCACACAGCCCACCCTATGTCACAGCTGAACTCTGGCTTCTCCCACTGCCTGCAAAGGTCAATCCAACCATGAATGCCTGAAGACAAGTCATTCAGCAAAAACGCAGCATTAATTGAGAAGTCATTACAGAAACCGTGAAGTAAAACATTGCATGACACAAGCCATCATGTTATTTGCAAGGCAATTAAGTACTAAGAGAGCTAGCATTTCTATTCCTCAAAGTGAACTTTGTTGAAAAAAAAAACTGTGTGGGAGATACAACCTTTAACATTTACTGTCTACAGCAGTAATTGGGCTCTTGCCGACAATATTTCTTGTGCTGCTGTATCTCCTTTTTACATTAGCTATTGCAGAAACAGTGACATAAGCGGAGATGAATCACACTCAAGACTTCCAATTGATATAAAACAGGCAACCTCTGTCACTGTAAAGTAAAAAGGTATCAATTCAAGACCGGTGAAGGTCTGAGAGAGCATGACTTCAGAAGTTACAAAAAAATCAAACATAAACCTCCACTTGACTTCAAGTTTATCACTTAAAGCCCCTATGTGGAGTATTTTTCTATGTATCAAAGTTTCCTAAATGTTTTAAATGATATTTCAGGTCTAAACTATGATCTGTGGGTTGAGTTCCATAACATACAGTATGTCATTCTGATGAAGACCTTCCTTCCTCCTATAGACCCCTTTGCATTTTTTCTGGCCGCCGAGCTTTTTCAGCTAATAAAATTCAAATTTCTGCATTGTCGGCATTCTGACAATATGCACGCGCTTCAAGCAAACCTGTAGCAGTAGGGGGCGCTCTCGTACAGGACGCTCTGTATCTTTCTCTGTAGTCTCAGTCGTATGGAGGAGACAGTCAGAGCTCATTTCTACTAAAAAGTCATCCATTCCCCAGATGCTGAGAGATTTATTTTTATTTTTAAACATTTCTCTAACAGAATGGCAAGGCTTGCCAGGGACACACGTTTATT
Source organism: Callopanchax toddi (assembly GCA_006937965.1). Lineage (NCBI taxonomy): Eukaryota > Metazoa > Chordata > Actinopteri > Cyprinodontiformes > Nothobranchiidae > Callopanchax > Callopanchax toddi. The sequence goes on along the minus strand of SSNR01000019.1, from coordinate 367,886 downwards.
TTGGTGGAGGACTCATTCTGGACCGAGCGTTTTCTTATTTCTGGTTCCTGTAGCTTCAAAACTACAGCTGCCGTTCTAAAGCCACGAATCAAACACAGCAGGGACAGAGAGGGCAGCCTCTTACTTTATGAGAATATGATTTGTGAACTGTGAGTGATTAAACCCTACAATGTAATCAAAATTTTTGAGCAGGAGTTTCAGTTTATGTCCAGCCTACAGACCAAAGTAATGCGCCGTGTGCACACGCGCGCACGCGACCGCACGCGCGTGTCAAGGTGTTTGGGAGGAGGAGCCGTTGGGACGTTGGACTAAAAAACTGCTCCCTTACTGAAATAATCCACAATGCGGCTTTAAGCTTTAGGATTCTTTTTTGACGTTCAAAAAACATTTTGAATGATGTGGAGCTTTAGAAATTAAAGAAACCTGGCATTATTTATATTATTATTACATTATTTATGTTATCTGATACAAAAATTCTGAAGTACAAAAGCTGCTTAATCACTCAACCATTTACAGTCTGAACTGAATGTATAAAAAAAAGTAAAAAAAAAAAAAACTGTAAATATAACCAGTCATTTTATGTCAGGTTTTTTTTCTCTGTTTAATTAAATCCAAATAATATAGATATATTTGATTCTGTTGATATGTTATCGAATCTCAAGTCACACTCAAAAATAGATCAATTATTATTCCAGAAAAGAAAACAATGACTTACTCCACCACTCCTAAACATTTAACAAGTGTGTTTGTCTGCAGAGATTTGTGGTATGACCTGTTGTTCTCACAGTTCAATGCGCTGCCTGTTATATAACAACAACTTAGTTATGGCCAAACTTAGTTTCTGTGAGACCGGATAGATCTTAACCTTTACCCTTTAAAACCACATTCTAACCAGAACATCCATGAGTCCAACACAAGCACAAATGTAACACTATTTCCTCCAGCTACTGCTGAGTTTTTATGTTCACGAGAGGTGACAGATACAAGGTCGCAGTGACTGTGACCTCGCCCACAGCACAGATAACAGAAATTCATTTTTCTAAATCTAAGAAAATGGGTAAAAATTCTCAAAATTTTAAAGGTTAAATTAGCAGAATTGGATTGCTGTATTTCTAAAGTCTGTGGTTTAAATTCCTGTCTTTCTATTCTACTAGGAGAAAAGGAAACTGACCTTTTCAACTACTGCCGACAAAGTTAAAGACATCCAACTTTAACATGATATATCAAAAGACTAAATGTTTTTAATGCAACTTGATAATTATTTCAAGTTCCATGGAAACCGGTGATGTACAGTTTATATTTTGAGGCTATGAGTAAAATCCATAGAGTTTTAGACCACTACTGGCACTTGAGGGTATATCTGGGGCATGAATTCATAAATGCTTATGCTTTAAAAGTGATAATATGCAGTTTTGCTTGTTTTGGGCTCCCTCTGGTGTCCGTTTTAAATCACTGCATTAAAAAGTTACCAGATTGTTTCAGCTTCTAAACACCTAAATCTAACTGTTGAAATGTCTCCTCAGCCTTCATAGCTTTCTACAGGAGCGGTTATTTACTCCTTCAAAGAAATCAGCTGTGTTAAAGCAGGGAGAGATTGAAAAAAAGCAGGAATCATGAGCTAAAAACACTCCAGCGCTAGCATAACAGCTAGCCACTTTGTGTTAGCCTAACCCTCGTGAGACACGTGACTTCCTGGGTACCGTGATGGCGACAGAGATTTTGCAATTGTGGTATTCAGGATCTAATCACCAGATGGGGCTAAGTGACTTTTCATTAACCCTGTAAAGGGTCATATTAGCACATACTGGCTCAAGGAAAAGATTTAAAAATATGAAAAAGTTGCATATTATCACTTTAAAGCCCCAGGAAACTTTCAATATCCATTAAAATCATTGAGGAATCCAGATTCACTATTTAAAAGTAAATTGTAGATAAATTCTTCCTCATATAACTCCCAGACAACTTTTATGTCAGTCAGATGAACTCTAAAATAAGCTTTCAGCCAATCAAAGAATCATCTTATTCAAATAGTCCCCTTCAGAACATGTTTCCTTGATCTTAATTTAAAATAGAATCTATGGTGAATGCTGGCTCAGGGCATGGGAGGCACGCGCTATTGATTAAATTTTCATTGCCGTTCTTTTAAAGCACCAAGGACATGTGCCACATCAAATCTGCTCAACCCTAAGCACCCAGTTTAATAGCTTGCTTGAGACAAAAAGTCTTTTGAGCCATGTGGTTTTGAAAGGTAAATGGTAAAATGATGGAAGAACGTCTTGATTTCTTTTTTTTTTTTTTGCGTCAATATATGCATGATAAATTTATGGATATTGCTTGTTGTGGGTGTTATGCAAATACAGAGGTGAGCATAAAGGATGTGAAAAAAATGTTGGTGGCTTTAAACAGCGTGCTATTGGACAGTTTCTTTTTCTTCTCTCCTACATAGGTTGCAGAGTTAAACAAGAAGAATGCTAATGTACAATAAAACGCCTAGCGTCCATTGAAGGAATGCAAATCTCTCACTCCTTTTAATGCCAGGGTTTTAATTAGGATCATCTTATATTGAGTCATGATGGAGTTATAGTTGTTCTGTCCAAATATTGTAAATAAAATGACTAACAATCTCAAAATATATTGAAAGATTTCGTGGGATTTGTTAACACTTGGAGTATGTGTTGTGAAAGACCCTCAGCTACTGTTACATCAGATCTTGGATCTTGTTATGTATATCTTATTGTTTATTTTTTTGTTTTATTTGTTTTTATTTGAATTGGTTTAGATGTGCATTCAATGAAGACAGTTTCATAAAAACCCATCATTTGGTTCATAAGATACTTGGAGACAAAAAAGATTGACTCCTACAGTCAATACTAAAAATCTCATGCATTGTATAGAGTTTAGTATGCGTTGTGTATAACTCCTAAATATCAAATTTAAGCTTAGTATAATTTCCATTTTTTACAGCTTTCATTCTAACACTTTTTTTGTATAGATAAAAGTTTTGGGCTTTTGTGAAATAAATCTGCACACTCTAACATAGAAAACCTAGGACACATAACTAGATCAGCTACAGTGCAACCAGTACTGACTCTCCTGACCTTTTCTCTCTGGTCTGAGGTATTTCAAGCTTTTTTTGTCAAATCTTCACACTGACAACAGCACACAGAGAGTAGCTGTTTACACAACCACATTTACCATCACAACCTGACATTTCAGAACTGACCAGCATCTAAGCAGTCATCTGTCCAGTTGTACAGGTATTGATCATTTCCTGGGGTCCGGAGATTTTCCATTGCTGTTTTTCAACAAATGGATCACACCCCCACTCAGTCTGTAAGTCTCAGCAGCATTCTGAGCTGCAGTTTGTCAGTGGATGAGAAAAGATGGAAGTCTACTCTCAACGCTGCTGCAGCCATTGACAGATAGACCTTGATTTGTGACATAAATCAGGACAGTGCTTACAGACCCTGATGCTATAAAACTATTGTAGAGGTCAAAAGGCAACTGCAGCAGACTCTGTAAAGAGATCAAATCTATCTGGACTGTCTCAGTCTACCTGCAGGCATGCCGTTACCTAGCTGTGCTGTTCATATTTTCTTCGATCTCGCTTTAGGAGTTCCAAAAAGAAAATTAGACTTTTGCTGTAGTTCTGTGTTGTACACTTCCACAACGGTCAGAATAGATGAAAGCCAAATCAAATCATAGGGTTCTATCCTCAGCTCATTCCTCACTAAGTAAAAAAAAAAGTGACAGAGATTTCATGCATGGGGCAGAGGAGTTACACTTGTTTCTCTAAGGACAATCCTAACTAACACTTTCCTCCTAGCACATCTGAGAGCACTCATCAATGCACGCTGACAGCATGAAAATAGAAATCTGCCAGCAAGCAGAGACTTTGTCCCACAACTGACTAACCTGGCTAAATACTCTTTTTTTAACCTCTCTTCTCTTTCACTGGGGCTTTTAAAATGACAAAAAGCTTTCAGTTTACTAGCTCTTTCTATTTGCAAGAGCTGAAGATTGTCACAAAGGTTAAAAGTCTTATGTGAACTACTGAGTTAGAAGAAACTTATCGAAACACAGGACCTCTAGTATTTTTGAAATGGCTTGCAGAAATTCTGAAACAAGGTCTCGACATCTTAGATGAGCAGTCATGAACGAAGCGGGGGTAATTTCATCCTTTTCTATTTACTGAACACAATGTAGCCATTACTGCTGAAACCTACTCTATTGCCATCCACAGAGTCCAAGCTGATAAACCCATTGCTGTTACAGAAATAACCAAGCACAAAAGAACAGTTTAACAAAGGCTGGGGAAAAAAATGCAATCAATAAAAAATGTCTCTGTAAAATGCCTGAAAGAGCGAGGTTTGTCTGGGAGCATGAGAAGAGCAGGGGCCAGGTCACAGTGCACTGCTTAACCTTGTGTGTGCTTCTGCTGGGCTTTACAATCCTCTTAATCCTTGTGAAGCTCTCAAAAGGCAATGAAATGCCACTTAAAATGACACCATTTAAAGTGGCAATCCCACACTCGTCAAGCCAATACTGTATGAGTGTTTTTATGGATTTTTATTTTTCTGAAATAGTTCTTCAAAATTAAACACAAATGTCCCTTTATGAGGAAAAAATATGCTATTAAAATGATACAGTCCAGGGCTTTTATTCTGGTTTAGTTTTCAAGGTCATCTTGCCAGCATGCATACATTGAGTCCATCTTATAAAGTAGACTAAGGCCATAGCTCAATGGTTCGTAATGAAATTAGCAGCAGGCTGCAGTAGCTCAGCAGGTAAAGCGTTGACCTTGCAACTGGAGGGTTGCTGGTTAAAACCCTGCTTCCAAGCTGGGTCACTTTGTCGCTGTGTCCTTGGGAAAGACACTCCATCCTCATTGACTGCTGGACAGAGCGTCCGGTGGCACCTTGTATGGGTGCTTTGCATCTGAGGGTACAGTGTAATGCCATCAACAAGTGAATGGCTGACTGATGTAGAAGCACTGTGTAGTCCATGACTTAGAAAAGTGCTATAAATGCAGGACATTTACATATTTAATAAATTATCTTTCTTAAGCTTGGGAAAAAAACCATGCCTATCCACTCCCAGTCACACCCATGCCAAATTACATAAAGCATCACATCCCACAGTCCTGGCGAGTCGTGTACTCGCACCATCCTCCCCCCATCACACCTGCATTGTCTTTGTTTTTAGAAATTCTTAGGGGGTCAAAGCTCTCCAGTGACAGAAAAGCTCACTGAATTCCAGCCAAACAACCTCAGATTTCCTCCCTATTTTGTCTTTCGCTTCTCGTCTTCTGCTAGGTGTGGTCTGCATTAACAAAGCAGACATAAGATGAAATAACAGGTACAGGACAATATGTAACAACTGCTAATAAACTGAACATTTGTGTAAATGTGGAAATTTTCTTGTCACAATTTAGTTGCAAAATTTCTTAGTTACATTTCAATTTTATTTCAATTGATCCTCATATTATTTCCCTTTTTGTCATACTGAGAATCTCTGGATTTCTTTGTTTGTCTCTAATCAATCACAACTTAGTTCCACAAGTTGCCAAATCCTCCTAAACTTGTTTCACATTTCTCACACTTTCTGCCTCACATGAACTATATTTAAATGCAACAAATGACTAATGACAAATTTGCGAGAAAATCTGTCTTGCACAAAAAACATGTTCAAAATTTTAGTGACACAAGTCAGAGGCCTTGTAACTCATGGAAGGAAAAATACTTTCTGAATTTCATTTAGAAACTGTCACCAACAGCTGCAGCCCTGTAAGATAATGGCTTAAAACTTTCCCAGTTATTTTGAATACTTTAAAAAACATTAAAACAAACCTTGTTCGAATAAAAAAAAATTCTAATCAGTTTCACAATAATCCGTTACAAAAACAGATGTATCATATTAATCAATCAATTAATTTGGCAGGTAAAATCACACACCCCAAACAGCTACAATTTCCATGCACATTTTGGTATTCTTTTGATTAAAACTCATTATTAATATTGGCGCTTTAAACCAAAGTCATGACAACAACACTTCAAAATACACAGCTTAATATCTTCCTGAAACAAAAACAAAAAAAACAATGACTGTGCTCATATTTGTGTATAGGTTTATGTTCAGGGGGTGAATGAGGAAATACATGGAAGAATCCAGATTCAAAGACCAAATAAATAACAGGATACTTACCGCAACTTTGCTCCCAGTTATCTGCATGCAGCGATCAGCGGAGAAGGTTAATGTGCAAAAAGACACAAACAGCACAATCATTAGTAGGCCAGAGAATTATCCATTACATGTTAAGGCATCAGCGTGTCTTGTGTGACATCACAACAATCCTTCACACAATTACAGCAAACGCCATAACACTAAAATTTATACAAAGCTAACAAGAGAACTCCCATCACTATTGATGCACGCTAAAGGTAACGTCTGTTTGGCAGCTGCATTTTATTTTTTATTTTTAATGTAAATTTTTTTTAATATAAAACGATAACATTAAAATAAAACATGCAACATGCGTTCATGGAGGCAGAAACTCTTATAAATACTCAAATTCCACACAAGAGATGACTTGGAGGGTTAAATACGGCTGTCCTCGATTGAAATAATCCACAGATTCTTGCACACAGGATCATTGGATACTGTGGGTTAAGACCCTGTAAAAGGTCTGAAAGGTCTCTCTGGCCTGAAATCAATATGCTGCCATTAACATTGGTCTTCAGATGTCAAATTTGTGTGGCACCGTGAATCCATACAGTCAGCACAATTCTCAGGGTTTAACCTTGTTATCTGTCGATAGCAACAGGTAGCACAAGCAATCGGTATTACTGCAACTGTGGGACTTGTTTCACCATGGGAAGGTGTCTGTTAGCGCAGCAAAAGCATTCTAATCTGAGGCTGAGCTTGTCGCTCTCTTCAACATGTTTCTGGAGAATTGCATTCTGAATGCAGGAAGTCATGGGACAGACTACAACCCTCCCTTTTTTTCTCCCATTTCTCCATTTTTTTTTAGGAAAATGAGGTTAAAAAAACTTCCACATTCTTCCACTGACTTTCATATTTTCCATGTCTGTTGGTGCTTGAGTTACCTTTTCAATCAGTCTACAAAACATAATGTCAGATTTATGCTACCATTTTTACCACACGCTTGAGTAAAAGCTGTGTTCCTGTCTAAAATTAAAGAATCTGGTTTTAATACTACTTAACGCTTAAAAAAACATTATTTTTCTAATTCACAGCAGCTGAATCAAAGCAACAGACATTATCTTTAGTGTGCTAGTCAGGGTAAAGTTTGAATGGGAGCAGCACACTTTTCCTGACAAATTTGTGTTTAAGATCTCATAGGAATAACCTCCAACTTTAGAGTAAACAATTACCTGAATTTTCTTTGGAAAAGTATGTCCCATACAAAAAATAAAGTAATAAAGACCCTACAACACAATCTTCATAGATAAAACAGAGCATATTTATGACTAAACAATCAAAATCTCTAAATGTATTAATTGTTTTAATGATGATTCTTTGCGATTGTTGTTAAATTGGCACACAGTTATGGGCAGAGAAGAACACAAGACAAGATGGGAAAGAAAGCCAACTGCATGCAAAGCTGATGGTCAAAGAAATCCAAAGACATGCTTCTGCAAAAGCTGAACTGGATTACAATAAAATACAGCTCATATTCAAATGAGCTAGGTCAATGCAAAATTCTTCTATAAAAAGATATTCCATTCTGTGTTGGAGTAATTTGCTAAACCCCTGCTGGGGTACCCCTGGAAGAATATGGAAGAGTTTTAAATCTTGTCTGGCTAAAAAACTTGTTGAGAAAGAGGTGGCAATAAAAGAGAAGGAAGAAGAATGAGAAAAACGCTTCAACTTTCCTTTGAAATTTATTTAGTGAAATAATGATTTTAGTTTATGTTAGCCACCTTTTGAAGCCAGATGGCTATTTAAAATATAGCATTATGAGTCAACTTGCAAGAATAATAATACACTGATCGCTCATAACATTATAACCACCCACTGAATATTGATTATACCCCCTACTGACTCCTTCAGGTCAATAAGTGTCTGCTGTCATATCTGGTGCTAGTTCTTCAGTAGTGGATCCTTTAAATATGTGATCAAATCAACTCTTCATACTTGTTACTATACTATTCTTGAACCATTTTTACAGTATTGCAGGATGCATGAATGCATCAGCCAGTTAGGCAGTTTGTCTTCCTTAGATCACTTTTGGTACACCCATGGTTAAATGCAGCCATGGAAACACCCTAAAAAGCAGCAGTTTTGTTATTTATATTTAAACTTTGTCCACTCAAACTTGTCAGCACATTTTTCATCTTCCAACAAATCCTCTTTAAGTACAGAAAGTTCAGTTGTTACTTAATGAATCCTGCCCACTTCCAGATGTTATAGTAATGACATCAATCATATTTACTTAATTATTATTAGTGATCCTAATGCTATGGTTGATCACTATAACTTTTAGCTTGTGAAAAAACTAAGTATCTGTAGCCATTAAATTTTGGGGAAATTGTTTTTCGTTTAACTGAGCAGGTTCTCAGAAACGCACAAGAAAAAAGTATGCAATCACTGGGATATAAAAAAGTAGTACCAATAATCACCAGTTTATTTCCACTTCCAAAGCATTGCTTTTTGTTAGTTAAGAAAGAAATGGGCTAAACACAAATTTGAGAATGGTAATAGCCGTAGGTGTTCCAATGACTGTTCTCTGATTTGCATGAAAAAATTTTGCAAAATCATCAAACAAAAAGGTATAAATAAAAACACTATTTTATTGTCAAATGTCCAGGTGAAACCTGTAAAACACCATGCATAAAAACAAAAAAGTCTTTCTGCACATCATAACATTTTTTGTTACTAAAAAAGAGATTTTACAAAAAACTTTCAAAGGAGCAGAACAGACCAGTGAAGGCACCACAGCAACACCAACAAAAACCCCAAATTGCTCAAGAAACACCACTCCCACATTCAGTCCCGCAGCGACCACAATGCATGCTCACCAGCACCAACAACCAACATTATAATAATCCTTCAATTAATGCACGCAGTTTGTACATGCATCGATACAAACAAGCTGAAACCAGAAGACACCAGAAAACAAAGTAATTCATTTATTTGACTTTACAGAAAACACTAGGTTTTTTAAGTAAAAAGCATCATACTGCAATGTATTTAGAAGGAAGCTCAAGCCTAAGCTTTTGCATCAGCAGTATTGAGTGACTGAAACCTGACTCAACCTTTTGCATAAGCTACAAGCTGGAATGGATAGGCTTTAGTCATACAAAAAAAACTAAATATATTTAGTCTCATATATGTCAAATATTAGATATAATTTTTTTAAATTATTAAACTGCTGACAATATCTGTTGGTGAATTATTTCCAGCTATTAAAAATAACTGATTGTAGCTTTTAACATCAGCTTTATGTTTTACATAACTCAAACATATGATCAGATTATTATTGTTGTTTCTAGAGCTGACATGACTGTACTACACGCTGTAAAACTTAATGCCTGCCTTCATCTCTTTTCTTATTACAGTTGTATGAAGTGTCTCTCACTGCACAGATTAGGTAAAGCACGTCTTGTTATAATCATATGCAAATCTCCACTAAACTATTAAGCTGAAGTAAGTCATTCTCATGTAAAATATTAGTATGTGACAATGTGTGCATGTACAGCTGTTCTGTATTGTATTTGTGTGCAGGGTTGCATGAATCTGCATGAACAGCTACTTCATCAGTGACATTCAAATCTCCCCCCCTCCATCAGCCCTATTAAATGTGATAGCAGGGTGCAGACAGACATCACATTTTGTCCTCTGTCCTTTCACTACACGGATTATGTTATTCATTTGAATAAAATATCTGTGCTCACAAAGCATAATGGGCCCTGTGAGGAATTCAATCATCTCGGATAATCATCATTATCAATAATGCCAGTTAATTACCATAACAATGAGGAAGGTAATAAATGATGATGTCAAGGGAGAGCTACCAGGTTCAGGAAACAATGGGGAAAGAAATCACTTTTTCTCTCCAAAAACAGATGTGAATATCACCTCATAAAGTTGTCTATAACTTCCAGAGAAGCGGCGAGTTCATATTGTGTTGATGGACAACTGTCAAACCTGTTCAAGTTTCTGTTTTCTCCTAGATTGACAGAATATAAACTGTAAAACTTAAATGAAAATCTACATTTGTGTTATTACTAACATAAAACTAAAGAAACTGATGGTAAATAGCAAAACAAGGATTTTCTGCAAAGCATTAAACAATAAATCTAACTGTAACATGTTTTTGTTTTACAGTAATTGTAGGCCTAAACAATAATAACAAATGTAAAATAATTTTTATTAGCTTCTGTTATTTGGTAATTTTTTTCATGCTTTTGTTTAAGCTTATTGATTTTTACACCAAACTGTAAATTTGGGGTTTTGCAGGGAAATGGTTTGCAATAAAGTTGTTTTACTTTGTAAAATGTAATAAGATCAAAATGCAACAGCTAAATGCAGTTATTAATAATTATTTAAAGCAAATCATGACTAAAATGTATTTGAAAATTGTGCTGAAACTGAAAACTGTTCTGTTTTCTGTAAATGTCGTATTTTTCACTGATGAGATTTGTAACATTTATGGGTTCATTAGGCTGGTGAAACACAGTTTACTCCTTTACACTTTGGTCACTTTGCCAGTAATGTTCCTGTCGCTTTATTCAGACATGCCTTTGAAAGTGACAGAAAGATGCATGGTGTGATTTTTGTTAAGTATAGTAGGAGTTAATGTTAAAATCGTTATGGAATCAAACCTTTCTTACAAAGTCATGACACTTCTAACTGTTAAATGGCTGCAGTGGTTGTGTCAAACACAGAACGAGGATAAAAGTAGGTGACAATGGAGATGAAGCTTTTAATAGCACTGATATAAAATTGTCATAAGTTTAAGAAACAGATTTTTATCAGCTGGGAACAGGGTCTCAACATCAAGGCAGTTCATCATGAAAAAGTTGCATGAATTCTTCTCAAATTATGATGTTATTTCACCACAATTTTTATTTTCAACTAGTTAACAAAGACACTGCATTCTAAATCACAGTGGATGTGAGCACTTGAAAATATTGACATAAGGTCAACCAGAGCACAGATCTTCAGCTGTAGATGAACACTTTTAATCAGTTTTCTCTCGTTTGTTGGGTTCAGACACCTAGGATCAAAACTATGCGCTGAAGCCAATTATTGCAGGGTAAACCATGAGGGAAGAAAGTTTGGATTATTCATCTATTAACACAATATGTCAGTTTTCCCAGAACAACTGATAAGAGGGCAAATTAACCCACAGCTGCTATGTGTCTAAAAGTGACTCAAACTTCTGCAGCGTTCAAAGTAATTCATAAAAGTTCCTAAGTATAAATTAGTCCTATTTTTGGTGCAAAATGTCACAGTAGAGCACCAGTGGGATAATTTGTGGCTGACACAAACATGTTGAGTTCATGTTGCACCACTGGAGAGTAGAGCAAGTGTTAAAGGGGTTTGTGTCATCATTCAAACACGTGTTGCATCATCTTTCATTAAACACCCTGTAGGTGTTTGGGGAACTAAAGGAAACAACCTGTGGTGTTTTCTATTCTTGTCTGTTAGAACTGTTCAGTAATTTTTAGTTGTTGAAAATTAGAAACCCTGTCTCTAACAAGGCCTTCTCTGGTTTTATTAAGCTTCTTCATGCACCAAATGTTTTTAGCGGCCACCAGGACCAGACAAAAGACAGGTGAGTTTAATACTCAAAGTATTCTGCACATAATAAAACAGAACCACTCTTATAACTGTTGAAGGACACGAAGAATAACTATTATTCAATCAACACCTTTTGGCTCATGGCCTTCATCATGGAGCTCCTGTAAACAAACCCAGACTTGAAAAATATATGATTGTGTTTTTACTTTTTGTTGCTAGCTATTTGTTCTTGAATGCAGTAAACTATTTTGTATTGGATTTCATGAGGATTCCTGAGCCTACGCACTGAATTTAACAATAAAACTTTCTGTTTTTATGAAAGACCTGTAACCCAATGGTTACATCAACTTCTACAACTTCTGCTGTTTTATACTTTCCCCACTTGTGTAATAATAATAATAATAATAATAATGCATCAGTTTTATATAGCGCTTTTCAGGTCACTCAAAGACGCTTTACAGAGTTGCATTATTCATTCACACAGTCATTCTCACTGGTGGTGGTAAACTACGACAGACGTCTGTAGTGTCCCATGGGCTACAAATAGTGAATTTCCTTTATTTTTGTCATTTATTATGTTTAAGTAACATTTCTAAACAGTTTACACTTAAATAATTTAAAGTGCCCATGACATCGGTTTCCATGTTTTCTGACTTATCTATCATGTTGCAACGTTGAGTTCTCACCTTAAACCTGCCAGAAAGAGCAAAAAACGGCGTCCATCTGTCTCCTAGTACAGCCAGTGAGAAGCTCTTCCAGATTTCAGACCCAGGTTTCAAACAGTTTTTTTCACTCCAGCCCGCTATGAGGTCATAGTGAGCCGGACTTGCTTATATGGTCAATTCTCCTCCCACATGCACGTTCACGACACCTGGAGCGAGGCAGTGCCGCCGCCATTGCCCATAGACCGTGTAGTGTTTAGTTTCAGTTTCGTTTCTCTTTCACGCGACGGCACTGCCCCCTGCTGCAGCAGAAGTGTCAGGCTGCCAAATAAGGAGAAACCCAGCAGAACTGGAAGGCGGCGCTTTCTTCTGATCTCTGAGTTGCTCGTTAGGAAATAATTACAGCGTATTTTGAGTTATAATGGTGCAACGCTGATCTAGAGGCATCAAAGATTACACCTGTTTAATATAAAGTGATTTAAATATGGAGTCACAGGCACTTTAAAGGCACACCAGGCAGTTTTGGCTTGTTTTTAGCACCCCCTAGTGTCCGTTTTAAATAACTGTCATAAAAACAAACTGGTTCCCCTCTCTTGCTGTGCGCCCGCGTTTTTAATCAGATAAAGGTTTTCTTTCTTTCTTTGGAGGCTCTGCCATGATGAATACAATACGATAGATCTCTTAGCTCATATATATGATGTCTGTGTCTTCAGCTCGTCTGTCCTGAGCAGGTTCTGAGGTGTAAACACAGATTGCTATAAAGCGTTACTGCTTCTTTCGAGATACGTGACTTTTTTTACTTAAGGGCACTGGACCAGAGACTCTGAAGTTGCAACTGCAGTATTCTGGACAGAAGCAATGGATGGGGCTGAGTGACTTTTCATTAACCCTGTAAAGGGTCATATTAGCACATACTGGCTCAAGAAATTAAAATTTTAAAATATAAAAAAGTTGCATAGTGTGCCTTTAACATAACAGTTAGTCTTTTCTGAGCTTTACTTACTCAGTGTCTCTGAAATGGTATTTTAATTGAACTGTCCTACTGTCCAATTTCCACCTACATTAATTAGATCTAAAATACGTTACAATTTTCATAATTACTGAAGCCTTTTGTTCCAGCTTTTTTAACATGTTTTTCAGACAAATTTTAGAAAATTTTTCCAAGAAAACAGCTAAATCTTTCAGTTTCAGCACTTGATATATCATCTCTTTGGTGTTTCTACATATTAAACTGAACATAATTTCTAAGTGTCACTGAATTTATTGTAATTCTATAAGCCATCAAACGATTTTCAGAAACAAAGTCATCTCCTGCAGCTGAACAAAGAATTTAGAGTTTTTATTCTTAATAACTAATTACTGATGCTAGACACTGCCACCATTAAGTAAAAAAGCAAACAACTGGACAAACACTGACCATCCACTTAGCATCAAATTATAAAGTGTCTAATTAAAATCCAGTAGATTTTTGACAGTGGTGGAAACAATGAAGCAAAAGAATAAAAAAAATCAAAGATGTGGGCATCAAGCATGAAGAGTGAGGAAAGGTGGCATAAGAAAGTGTGGGTGAGAACAAATGGAAAAGCAAGCCATGACGCAGACAATCAGGTTACATTCATTCTGGAGGCTTGTGATGAGTGTAGTGATTTTTTTTTTTTTTTAGATTTTTCCATTTCAGCTCTAAAGTACGCCCCAGTTAATAAAAATAGAATATTAGATTTATTCTCTCACTTACAGATTTGGCCGTGGCTGAGATGTACTGGACCACCATCTCACGTTTGGTGTTCAGGTCTTTTCCACGCAGAGGGGCTTTACGGTCCTCATTCAGGTTCATGTCCTCCTAAAAAAACACACCAACACAAAGTCAAATGTAAATCAAACAGAGCACACAACTTTAAGCAGCTACTTCAAGTTTCAGAATGCGTATTATTAATTTACGGTATTGTACATGTGGAGCCATCAAAACATTTTTAAAAAATAAAGAGAAAGGAATGGTGAGAAACTTAAAGTTGATCCCAGTCAAACCCTTAAATTCACAGAAATGTTCAAAAGGCATGCATTTCAAAATGGTAAACCTTGAACCAGATCATTTACAGTACAATAGGTTCATTAGTGAGAAGAAACGTTTTCAAGCAGCCAACAGTTATTATTCCACTTCCGCTATAATTCCTTTATATCAGATCCTCTCCTATGGGTAAATTAATTTCTAACTATGTTTCTTTGTTAAAGTCACAGGCTACAGCAGCAGAATATAATGGCAGTAATAATTAGTCCTTGAAATAAAAGTAGCAAGGCTGCAGCAATAAAAAAAAAAAACTGCACACTGCACCCAAACTCTGAGCAGAAGAACAAAATCAAACAGCACTGCTTCTATTGAGGGCATGCAATCACATCTGATAGGCTGGATAGGCTGCATCTGTGTGTTATTGGGAGTATTATCTTCATGCTACTTTAATTCGGCATCACAAAGAGGTCTTTCATGTGAGAGACATCAGGGGATAGAGTGAAGGCCGGACAGAGCACTAAAAGCTAGGGAATGACATGATGATTAGAATGGAGGAGGATGTTTATCAGAAGCACTCTCTCACAAAGAGACGGCTGGAATGAACAGAGTGAAAAAAGAAAAACATCCTCCTCAGGGTTTTAGGCGACTGAGAACAAACATGTGGATGCATGCTGCCCTCTAGTGGCGAGGGGAGAAAAAAAATCAAGTGTTTTCAATTATTTTTGATCTTATTTGACGACAATTTCTCTTCAGTCGATAAATTAATTGTATCACTGGATAAGAACACTGTGAGATACATATGTTTTATCATCTTACCACAAGTAATCTGATTCAAGCTGCTTTGCTTCATTTGTCAGCGAAGCAGGATTCCCATCCAGGGGCTCTGTGACCTAAATTCCTTCAACTACATTTCCTTCAGTAAATACCCTCTGAGCTAAAAAAGACCATTAACATCTTTTGTAGAACTGGGAGGGAAACATGCAGCTGAAACTTTTTCATCACCCAGGGAAACCAGCAGGTTTTTTAATTAATCTTTGAACCCTGCTAATTTATCTGCTTAATTGGCATTCAATAAAGGAGGCAAAATGTGGCGGGGTGAGTACATTGGGAGGGTGTGCAGAGAGGTGGGGGCATGAGTAGTGAGCCTGCGGGACGCTTGTCAAGGGGCAAACTGGAGGAATGAGCCCTCCATGTTCAGCCTACAAAATGATTAATGCTCTTTTATTAATTATACCCTCACAGGCAACATAAAAAGAATCCCAATATATCATGACTATTCTGCTGGTGTAACTGAAATGGCGTTATTTGAGCTTCTAGCTATGCCAGCAGACTTACAAAGAAAAACATGTACTTGAGCTTGTTATCTCATACAGGTCTGGCAAGGCTCTGGTAAGAATTTAGAAATGTTAATGAGTGTGTATTTCTTCTCAATATAATATTTGGCAAATCAACATGCATTTACAGCTCTGTCCATAAGTAGCTGAGAAAGACCTGAGTTTCAGCCCGAAGGTTGCAGTTAACCTTAAATACAACCAGAGCAGCCAATACATTTTTAATAGTACAATATTATTTCCTGGCCAAATTTCAACCAGAGTAAGCAGGTGTTTCCCTCGCTAAAGAGCAGTCACCAAACAAGCAATAAGTCAAGATGGCTGCACTCTAGGCATGGCAGCACCTCGCCAGGGAAGATGCCAAACATCTGTCGAATTCTGTGGTTTCCAGGTCATTAACTTCAACACTTAAGAAAGCTTTTTTTGTTATCTCTACATTATGTTCCTCATGTGGTACAGTTATTGTTCGGTGGATTTATCATGACTGCTAGCGTTCAAAAGCTAAAACCAGGAGAAAAGGTTTATATTTTCATGTTGACTGTCTTATAGGCAGAGATGCGCCAAATAAATATTCCAGTTATCGAAATTCAGCCAAAAATGATCAGCGTTATAGGTGATCTGCCAATCTGAAACTCAAAAATCTTTGTCTTTTTTTTGGGGGGTCTATGACTGTGCCACTGCCAATCAGATCCTAATCCATGAACTAACCATTACTAAGTGATAAATCACACTAGCAGTGACAAATGTTCATTTATTGAGATCTTTGCCTCAAGAATAAGAAGTTTTAAGTTAATAATGTCACTTTTTTAAAATTTTTGTTTGTTAATTATAGTTTTAAACAATAAATTGGCACCAGCCAGTCGGAGATGTACAAGAATCAGAAATCAGAATCGCCATTAAAACCAAAAAATGTACATTTCTAATGATTTTTCAGTCCAATAAAGTAAAAGGTAAATCACATGACAATTTTAAGAAAATTATTTACACAAACTCAAACTGAGCAAAATCTCTGAAATCATGTGGTAGCAATTATGTGGCTTGAAACTCAGCACAACCCAGAGCTGTAGGGGCTTCGAATCAGAGTGAAAAACAATTAATGGGTATCAGCAAAAGCACCTAAGGCTGAAAATACTATGAAGAGTCTTCCTTCAGGAAAATGTGGATCTGAGAAAAAGTGGAAGTACAAAAAAATGTTTTGCTTCAACTGTGACAAATCAATTATTTTGTCCACTACCCTCAAGTTTGATCCATGAGTGTGTAAGGGCACGTGCCATAAATCTCCTGCGGGCTGGTTTTAATGTCTTTGCACCGAGTGGAACTGCTGAGGGATCACATAGGAGCTTATTATTGGGAGTGTTCATCCTGACAATAGCACACAGAGAGACACATAAAACCTAAAACAAGCCACAGCAGCACTGAAATGTGACATTCTTCTTTCATTGGTCCTGTGTTTCTGCTAGCGCCTCGATATCTTTTTCAATACTCTTGAAACTGGCATTCTCTAAGGCACGGCAGCACACCACAGGAATCGAATCAAATGAAGTCTGCCTTGTTTTTGCAGATTTTCGTGTTAACAGACAAATAAAAGCATCGTGTGGGTAATAATGCTTCGACTGCTTGCAGAAACATCACTATCGATGGCATGTATTGACATAAATTTTAGGAAACAGTGCAAATATCTAAGTAAGAAAATAAATCTGTGTATTTCACCTCAAAAAACACAGGATCTGTTTTCCCAATAATGATCCTCTTCAAGGCATTTATTATCAGAGGGCACAGAAATGCATCAACTTTAAGAGTAAATCTGTGCAATGATGCTTCTGAGTTGGGCATCTTTGACTAGAGTCTACTGCTGCCTCCTTAGAGAGAGAAAAACATCTCATCAGTGCATTGTGAGGAAAAACTTTGAATTTAAACAAAATTTTAACTTGTAACAACATGCAAAAACACATAATGTATAATTATAAAGACACCACTATTGCATTTTAACTTTCTCTCTGTACTTTAATGAATACAATTTTGCTCTCAATGATTAGCTTCAAAAATTCAGTGAAGTATTCATTTGCTTTTCCCTGCCACTGACTGAGTGTTCCTTCCTATATTTTACCAGATCCCTTTGATGACCTTTCAGTAATGGGCTATGTGCTATTTAGGCTCTGAGCTACACATTGCAAAACGGAGAGGAGGAAAAAATCACTATCTCTTGGTCATTAATGCACAGTAGGTGGTCTCACTAATATGGCAAGGGTCAACCCTTCATTGAAGACAGCTAGAGATCTAAGGCTACAACATGTAACACCGTAATAACAATCAACAGTGATATGTGGGGAACATTTTTTTCTTTTTTTAATCCTAAAGCGAATATATGTGTATGCCATAAAAAGAAAACCGACAGCAATATGAGAGGCAACAAACACAGAAAGATAGTGAGGAAAGGGTATTAGCATCAAAAGCATCCACCCACCATAGTTGTTTCTGTGTTTGCTACATCAAAGCAGAAAAGTTTACAGTCTATGAGTGTAAATAGTATTGACATCCAACCGTACACAAGTAAATAACTCTTTTTCTTTAGGATTTTATTACTGTAATTATACTTCCCAACCCGAAGTGTCAAAGCCCGTCAAATGTCAGACCAGCAAACATGCCTTTTGTGTCATCTGTCACTGAGCAAATTGAAGCTTGGGTTTAATGTCACGCCGCTGTGAGCACAAACATAGTAATTGAGAGGTGAACTGAGTGACAGGGATGAGCACCCAGGCAAGAAAACACTGAACATAGACCTGATGAAAACCAGGAGCGCTGATCGTATTTCTCTGGTCCTGGCAATAAAAAAGTATTGTATGAGAAATACAGGAAAGGTGAGCATCAAGACACACACACACACACACACACACACACACAGACACACACACACACACACACACAGAGTCACACAGAAACATTATCAACAATGGTACACACAACCTATGCAATAAAGCCCGAGTAATTCAGCTCCTCACTTCAAAGAGATGGGCTGAAAGCTTTTTGTTAGATTTCAGTCCTGCAGAACATAAGGCCAAAAATGCATTTGAATGGAGAAAATCAAGAGTGTGACAGAGCTGTGACCCCACAGATGGGCGAGAAGCGAATTTCAAAGTTTGGTGAGCGTCTGACAGTGGTTCAGGGAATACAACTTTAAACCTCAATGCTTTAATTTTTATCTTAGTTGTTTTTAAAACAAGTCTATTTTTTTAAATGCAATTTCAGATAATTCTCAACACAATTTTAAAAGTCATATTTTTTATTTTAATCTCTTTGTCTAATCTTTTGTTTTATAGAGTTCATATAGTGTTAATAGAGATGTGTCCTCCGGGCTCAGGTATTTGTGTTCATACAGGTAGTTGAGTTAAATATCATCGCCTGGTGACTGAACAAAAATTCTTAGAGATTTTTCACAATATATGAAGAAAACTGTAAAATAACATCTGTATTACAATCAGGCACCATTATACTTATGTTGACTTCAAATAAATTGAAAAAATATTTTAAAAAGTAGTGATTTATATGATGACTACAAAGCAGTTTGTCTTAAATGTCTTACAGAAGCCATTCTTCTTAGACATTGCAAACATTTTTTTAGCTATATTTCTGCTATTTAAAATAATCTCTATAATTTTTTTAAATGACATGTCACCAAGTAGACTGGTTTAGACAGTAATGATGTTCTATAGTAAAAGGAAACAACCTAAATAAAACTAGAATAAAATAGAAACAGCTGATCATTTATAATAGAATCCAGTCCATGTTGATTTTTGTCTTTTGTGTCTAATATACAAAATATTTATATTAATGCAGATGTGGATAAAATCGATGGTCACTAAAATAACTTGAATCTGACAAAAGTAATTGTGATGAAACATTTACTGAAGGTTAACTTATAAAATCAGACATTGCTTTTAAATTGTGGTTCCAGTAGAGTAATAGATAAAGTAACTGTATCCATGTCTGTATACAGAAAGTCTCATTGTGAGTATTTATTGAAAATTTAAGTTTAATTTGAGTCTAACTAAGCGACAACTCTGATGGGGACTTCACAATCTCTGTAGTAAAAGTAATTGTTATTTAAATAACTAAAGTTATCAGTTTCAAAATGCCTTAGTTTGTCACATCTGCATACATGAAATAAATGATGACTATATTTTCTATCAAATACATTTTACTATTTTGAACAACAGTTGTAATAATTTTAATATTGATTGTTTGGTTGTTTACAAAGTGTACTTGAATGCACCATTAAATCTCAGGTTTTGACCAAAAAATCTGAATTTAGGTGTGCCTCCAAAGCACTAAAAATCTCGATTTAAGTTTCGGTTACAGATTTATCTGTATTTCCCAAAGAAATGCATAATGATAATCAGTCCTTCAGCTTTTTACATGGAGGTAGTTTTACTGCCTGCTAACTGTGGGCTCCAAAAGGATTAGTAAGTTTACAAGCTTACAGCAGCAGTCAGTGTGAAGTGGCTCTGCAGGTGAGGACAGAAAAGTGAGTGCTCGTGCTGCTCTGTTAACCTCATTAAATGGGGGAAAAAACACTTTTTTTTTTCTGCAAACGTGTTGCTACAATGTCTATGTACAACTGAGTGCAACTATGAAGAAAAATGGAAGCAGGGGCTTGGCTGCACTAAGACAGGACCAATGGAGCCAATAGGACAGCTTTACATGAAAACTAACATCTCTCTGATTTCAGGCATTTTAAAGAAAATGTGGCCATATATTAAAAGTCAATTCCCCACCAACATTATCTTCTATACATCTTTTCATTATGTGAGGCCTTACAGCCATGGCCTGGCGACCTGTCCAGGGTGTCCCCCGCCTCTCGCCCCTTGACCGCTGGAGATAGGCACCAGCTGCCCCGCGACCCTCTGTGGAGGAATAAGCGGCTACAGAAAATGGATGGATGGATGGAGGCCTTACAGCCTAACAAATACCTGACTGGCCATTGTGGACTCAAACTAGACTTAACTAGTAGTATTCTAGCTTTGTGCTGAAAGAGGCAGAGTTAACGCTTTTTCCTGAAGAGGTTGCAGTTTTTCAACATCTCTGGAACCACAATGCGCACTGCAGGTGTTTCATGAGTCTGTGGTGGTGAATGCCATTTACTACACTGAGGTCTGCAGGAGCAACAGCCTGAGGGTGTACAACACCAACAGACTAAACAAACTGATTCAGCCCGCTCAGCCAGATGGAGGGGGACCGTCGTCTATACGCAGTGAAGGATGTCAAACCTGCTCTCTGTCACTGACAACATCTTCTGACCACTAAGCAGAGTTCTGGAAACTCAAATGGAAACTCAAACTGACCAACAGGTGAGCTGAACGCCAGATGAGGTCCTTATGATTGAGCAACATGTTTAAAATATTTACGGCTTCTGCTGTCAATCCTGTCAATTTACCTTTAAATGATTTATAATATCAAACCCTGTATCATGTTTTTACCTAAATGGTCATCCTTCACATCTATTAATGGATTTAGTTTCAAAGAAAAGTGTCAAAAGGAGCTTGTAAAGATGTGACTATCCGGGGTTTCTTATCTGTAAAAGAAACACATTTTTTGCCTTTCCTGAAAAGTTGCATGTTTGGTAGGGGTGCAACGGATCATCATCGATCCGTGGTTCGTACGGATCACCCTCTACGGTTCGGAACGCACGTGGTTCGCGGTTCATGTAGAGCGCGTGCGTCGCTACATAATTCCCGACGTTCTGTTCTCACGCGCTGTGAATCTGCAGATAATTTCCCTCTTAGAAAGGGGTTCGTTTTGCATCACGTATAGAGGTTAACTCTGTTGGCTTCAGCCGTTTTAGTACACCAGAACGAAGGATCGCTGATCAATATCCAGTCTCTGCTGCGCACGTGCGCGCGCGCTGCCTCTGATTCCTCCGTCTCTCTCTCCATCAGCTGGAAATCCATCTTTCTGATAGACAAACTAGATTCACCTGTTTCTGTCTAAGATAACGTTATGTTGGGCTTTTCTACGAGCTAATAAACGTTAATATAACCGGAGTTCAGTCAGCAGCGCCTCGTGCGTCACGCCCCTCCGCACCCCA
>SSNR01000019.1:274212-346027 GCA_006937965.1 Callopanchax toddi | reverse complement strand
CGCTAGTTTGACAGAAGCAGGTCTGTGACCCTGAGGTGCGCATATGAGTCTATCTCCCCCATTAATTTGTTTTAATATGATTCAAAACTTTATTGAAGCATCAGATTGACAGCTTGAGTTAAATGCAGTTTGTATTTATGAGGATTGAGCATAAAAAAGTTGCTCAGTGTTTTAGAAAATAATGAGAGAGCAAAGTTTTTTGTCTTTTCTTTTTCATTCTGCTGATCCGAAAATTGATCCGAACCGTGACTCAAAACCGTGAACCGAACCGTGAGCTTTCTGATCCGTTGCACCCCTAATGTTTGGAGATACAATGTTAATGCCTGATTGCGATAATATACTACATTCTGTACATCTTTATAAATTGTGTTTAACTCCTATCACCATTTTCTATTTAAATATGCTACTATAACGCCCTGTAATAAATCATAGCTAAAGGCGCAGACACTTTAACCTACACATTGTGCACATCCCTTCACAAACATTTGCAGTAGCTTTCAATCCTAAACTAAGTACGAAAAGGAAAAAAATTCTATTACACAAATAAATTCAGCCTTGTCTTTGATTGCAGCCCAGTGTGCTCCCAGTTTCCAATTAAAACTATCCTTTCTTGTTCATTTATAAGACCTGTACACCCTAATATCTTGACAGGGCAATATTACACAGGCAGATTATTGAGTGTAACAATAAGATGTTGCATGAAACATGAAAGCTGTGAAAAGAAATAATTACTTCCCTTTTTTCCAAGTACCCAATCTCATCAGTAGTAAAACAAGGATGCATGAGTACTAATAAAAAATAAAAGGTTTTACAAACTTCTATTCATGACAAGGTTTTCAATGGACTTTTAAAATGTCAAATTATTTATTATCATGTGGCCTTGGGAGGTGTAATAAACCTGTTAGACATGATGCTATGCAAGAAAAAGACTACAAAAGAAACAAAAAGCTTACCATCATCTTCTCAAAAAGGTCAATGATTTCTTTTTCTGAGAGGTTCATGGATCTCTCGTCAAAAAATGGCTGCGGGATTGGAAGTTCAGTTTGGGCAGAGATGGGATCCGTTGGGTGCTGTATAAGAGGTTTCTCCTTCTTCGTCCCAGTTTTCCTGAAACTGGTGATACGATCACGCTGAAAGAAAACAGTGGGAGAGATATTAAAATAATGCAGCAATCCTTAAACTATGGCATACAGGGATCAAAAAAAAGAAAAGCTTAATTTAAGATCCCTGTAACAAGAATAATGTCCTGCTATCAAGAAGATTTAACAGGGTACATGATATAAACAGGATACCCTGATAGGTAACTTTAAACCAGTGGTGTCCAAAGTCTGTGCTCAGGGGTCGGTATCTAGCATGTTTTAGTTCCTTACTTGCTCCAACACACCTTAATCAATGGTTGAATCTCCTGTTCTGCAGGTACTCAAGCTCTGCAGAATGTCTTTAATCAGCCACTAACTGAAACCAGGTGTGTTGAAGCAGAGAAACCTCTAAAACATGCTGGACACCGGCCCTCCAGGATCAGGATTGGATATCACTGTTGTAAACCAAAAAATAAAGCTAATAAAAAAAAACATTTTAAAATATTTTTATTTAAATTTTACTTCCTAATTTTTTAAAAAGCAAAAAGAATATCTGAAGATATAGGAAATACCTGTATTTATAATAGAATATGATGTAAAACTAATCATGTCATTACTTACCGTAAAATTGTCCAGATTACTTGTTTTGAGCATATGTTTATTAGGTATGTTTAAAAACACAAATTCCACTTGTGAAAGTAAAAACTTTATTTGCTGTTTTCATCAATTTGACATTTTTATAATGAATGAATTTGCAAAAGATCAGTTTGAGTGCAGAAAATCTACATGGATCACATGCATGGAGTCAGTGTTAGTGGTATTTATTAGAACGGAGGGAGATGACGTGCTAAATAAATAGACATAAAATTAGAAGAAAAACATGTAATGAAGACAAACATGATGTCACTACTGTCAGATTATTGAAATATGATCATGTTTGATGGATCAAACATACTATAAACTAGAGGCCAATCGGGTTATTCAATAAAAAAAAAACAGCAATGAACTCATCGAATCAGAATTTAATACAATTTCACAATAAATCTTTCATGAGCTGATTGCAAACATCTAGAAAGTTTTAGCTGTTTAGTTCACAACTAAAAATTAAGCCTTGCAGTGCTGAATAAAGCCACCGTGAAATCATATTTTATTTATGCAGCATTACAGTGCTTCTGCAACCAGTAAGAAAGACAGATTACTGTCTTCTGGGTGCTACTGTGTAATAACACAAAGGTCACGTTTCACTGTGGCAAAACGTGTGATTGATTTTTCCGTTTTTGCATGTCTTTGCAAACAAATTCAAACATTCCTTTCATTCTCTTCAGGAACATTTGATCCATCCACATATTTCAGTTGTAAGTCCCATGCATGCAGCCAAAACAAAACATGAAGAAAAAAAATGAGCAAAAAAAAAATAGTCACACCAAATTCAAAGCAAGCACCTTACCATATCATCAGCCAATGTTTTAATGTGTATGTTCTGTTGGAGGGAGGGCACAGTGTGAAAAACAATATTCCACAGAAAGCAACACAACCACCTGAAGGGTTTTCACATGTCTCTGTTAAAGTCTTGTTTTCCTCATTGAAAACAAATTAAGTTCCCAATAAGAGAAAATGTAAAATATCATAGATTCACAGCACAGAATCTATATTTTTAATTATCTCTTATTTATTCTATATGTATGGTATTATCCATGTGAAGATGAGACCCCTTGATGATTGCAAATAATATCGCAAATTGTACTAAATGTGTGTCGGCTGAATTGTGAACACCCCAAGAACACACATTTAAACCTGACACAACACAGACAAATGAGTCCTGAATATAGATTTGGCTCCTATATTTCCACAGTCACACCTGTTTATCACCTGAAAACATGCGGGTTAGTTCTGCTCAAATAAAGATGGATGCAATCCAAAAAGTAACACACTTTCAAGGCACTAAAAGTTGTTTTATTGCTATAACACTGGTTCTAAAGAGCATCTTTTGTCATGACAGGGACCAAAAATTACACAAACACCACAACTTCAGCTAAGACAGATGTTTATCTTCTTCTGAGACACAATAAGAAATGCTGCTGCCACAGGGTTGTGGCTCAGCAAGGGACGGCCATTTGAAACACACCTCAAATGGGAATCAGTAACAACCCCGCCATATGTTTTGGTGCGAGGCTGTAAAGTACTAATGAGTCGGGAGATGTGGGGCTGTGATGGTCATAAAGCCTGCCTCCAGCCGTGGATTTCTCCACTATTCTAATCAAGAAACTACTGATACTGGGGCGAGCAAACAAATTAGCTTTAACCTGCACCTCCCTCTGCGCATCTCCATCAGCTGTCGCTCTGGGCAACACTTTGCAGACACACAAACGCCCACATCTGTCACTGCTTTTGTCGGCAACAACTGATCAACAGTTGGGAGATGAAGCTATAAATTGCACAGAAGTGTCAGTCTTTTGCAGGTTTCATATGTTCCCCAAGTTTCTTCATTTCTAGTCAAGAAATTAGACAAGTCAAATTCGTCAAGCATCATGCCAGGAGGATTCTGCCTGGCAGATAATTGTTTCATCATTCCTTTGTGGCTAGGTAACCACATGTGCCTGACTAACTCAGACATCAGTTCCACCCAGGCACAATTAGATGCATTTAATATAGTTGCATCACTACTCACAACATCTGTAAAGCTAATAATTTGACCTGAACAACAACTTTTCCCATTACTAACTCTGCGCGTATGTATCATTAAGCCCAGCATTCTCTGGCAGTCGAAAACTGCGTGAAACAATAGCTAATTTACAGATAGAGTACTTAAACATTTTCTAATCAATTTAACAACAATCAAACCACTGTTTGGTTAATTGCCTTGACTTGAGGGCCTTTCTTTGCCCATTATCTTGGCAACATCGCAACATTGCAATTAAACACCTAACAATTAAGCTTGCATGTCCTCCGGGCTTCTGCTGCTTATTAAAGTAAACTTTTTCATCATAATAAATGTTTATTACCAAACACATATTTCTCTAAATAACCTAATCAAATTAGCTCTGGGTCCCTCCTTAATCAAATATGATCATGACTCCGTGCAGATCGTCAAAAATGAAAACGCAAAGCAATATTCCACAACTTGAAAGCCAATTTGGGCACACAAAACCATACCAGTATGCATGTTTCACACAATAACTCCTAAAAATTAATATACCAACCTTCAATGAACATGAAGCAGATCCTTGTTTTATTGAGAAACCTTACCAGGTGGCGCGTGTAATAATATGTCTTCTGAGATGGACAGAAGATAAATTTTGTTTCAGACTGACTATAATTCCACAGCTTTAAAAGAGCACCACAACTAATTTAAGGAGAGCATCTGTGTAGTGGCTTTTTAACTCACTCACTGGAACTATCTCTATAAAATCAGAGGCCACAATGCCTTTGTGAAACGACTTGAGAAGGAAA
The DNA here is from genome assembly GCA_006937965.1 of Callopanchax toddi. NCBI lineage: Eukaryota > Metazoa > Chordata > Actinopteri > Cyprinodontiformes > Nothobranchiidae > Callopanchax > Callopanchax toddi. The sequence continues at coordinate 341,498 of SSNR01000019.1, read as the reverse complement.
TTAGGTTTGGCTTTAATTAGTTCTAATAATACTGGAGAATTACTTTGAGTTAGCCATTGTTGGCTGTTAGGATTGTAATCCAACATGCAGCTGAGAGTTTTTGGCAACTTCACTAAACTATGTTGTGTGTTTGGTAAATCGACAGGCGAATTTTGCTACAGAATGTCAGGAATTTATAATACTAAGAGTGTGGCCAAAAATTAATACATGCCTAGATTTAAAAAAAAAAAAAAAGGTTAAATGTGAGTTTTTGAGTTGTTAAGAAAAGTTATTTTTTAGATGCCTAAGATTTTAGTAGATCAGATCAGTCTAGATATAAATAAATATTCCCATCAGATGTTCAATGGCTTAAAAAACTTTGAAAAATGTTCCATCTTAGACTCAGATTCCTCAGTTCCAGAGTTTTCTCGAGCTTTTATAAATTCGACATGTTTCAGAGGAATTAAAAATAAAATATCAGACAGCTGCTGCTCAAATCCATCAGAAAAAAATTTATAGAAAGAGGGCTGATACTTCAGACTGGAGCAACACATTCAAGTATTTTTACTTGAATAGTACTTTTAATTAAATTAAATATTTTATGTTCTCTTATTGGTGTTTCACCATTTCTATTTCTAATGATATTTTTTATTTGTTTTGTTGATTCTACTTGTTTTATAGTCTTTTACTTTGTCTAGGAAATTTTAATCTGTCCTTTATTGTTTTTATAGTCTTTTAGTTTATCTTGATGCTTTTGGTTCTTTGTCTTTTAATCATGTTTAATTCAGTTTTTTGTGAAGCACTTTGTGATTTTTGTCTGTAAAAGGTGCTATATAAATAAACTTTACTTACTACTTACTTACTTTACTATTTAGCCCCTGCACAATGGTCCCGCCTCCTTTTCAGTTAAAGTGTTTGTCCACCTTTGATTGACTGTAAATGAAACTTCTGAGGTGTTTGCTAATCAAACTGTTTAAATAAGTGTAAACTAAGCTTTTGAAGCTTTTACTTGCTCGAATAATATGGAAGATTAACATCTTCAACATTTTAGAAAAAATTTCTTTATGAATCTCTCTTATTTTGGTTGTCTTTCCTGTGTCAATGTTAAATCATTATTGTACAACATACCAACCTATTAACCAGTAGATACATAAGTGTTTAGATCTTTTACCAAAATCAAAAAATAACGTTAAAAAGGACCAAGAAGTGACATGGAATTAGTCTAGGGCTGTGTGATATGATAAAAATCTCACATTCCAATAGAAGTAATTTCTCTCTCAATACTGATACGAAATGACAGTGTTTTTTCTGTAACTTCTGCTTATGTGTTTTCATATTGAATATTTTAAAACGTTTTAAATGTAGTTCACTTCCTCTCTGTGTAGGGGCCAGAACATATTTTCTCACAGGTTCAGTCATTAGTGCACCAATGACAGATGTTTTTTAGACATTGTTCTGCTACAAATTTTGAGGTTTACTATTAATGTATTGGATGCTGGATGCCTTTAGCAGACCTCTTCTCCTCAGCTCACCATAACATGACCCCAATAACTGTAAAAGTACTGAACGCTGCAACATGATGTGGAAGTTGAAGCCACTAGGAGTCGAAGCGCCACCTCCGGCTGGCTCCAGTACGGGTTTTCTTCCATGTAAACAAACGAGACTAAAAAAATCTTTAAAACACCTCAAATATTTCTGATGGTATGAATGGTAATGACTCACATAGTTCTTACTTTGCTGCAATATGTTCAAATACAACATGTCAATAGATTCTAGTGGCTTCAGCTCACACCAGTAGTTGGAGGCAGAGCGCATTTGGTCCATCAATATTATGTCGATGTTTGACCCCTCCTGTTTGTACTTGAACTACCCTGTGCGTCCCCTTCATCACACACACAAACACAGACTGCAGCATGCAGCCAAAATACTCTCTCCTTCATTAGAAGTGGAATTAAATGTGAAAAACACACTGATTGCTGAGAAAAACCCCTATCTGTTTCTTATGTTGATAAAATAACAGAACGTTTTAATTAAAATATCCTTTTAATACATAGTTACTGAAAATAAATAATGTTCATGCATGATTTGCAAACTGATGCAGGAACTATTAGGCCTCAGTCAGCAGTGACCTCAATTCAGGAAACCATTCAGAAAGCCTGACATCAGCATTTTGTTATGATCTGCTTGATTCACTTCCGCAGACAGGCACAAAAGTGGGACGTGCCAGCCATCATTTTTTTAAATCACAAATGAGAAGTGGTGTGATTTGTGTTTCGAACAGACCTCAGACTGTCGCTCCTCTACATTTCACCAGGGAGCACCAGAGCACCTACGAATAATAAACAATGTGCTACCCTGTCCAAAGGCATGACACATGCAAATTACAGATAACACTTTACAGAAGTATTTTAATCTATTAGGCTTTATTTAGGGATTCAACACTGATTATTATAAGATAGAAGTAAAAAACAAAGCCTTTTTTTAAACTATCAAAACAAAGCACTACAAAATACCTGCTTCTACTTTGTATACATTAAAGACTCATATTTGTGATCCCAGTCAGAATAACTGAAATTACCCAATTTATCTTTGTGTAATCTAATAGGATGAACAGCCTTGCCTCAATTATGAACAATTTGAGGGAAAGGCATCAGGCCACACTAAAAACCGCCCATGTAACTGAATTAGACCAAACAAGTTGAATTACATATAAATCTCGTTACGGAGTCTTTTCAGTGGCTGTTTGTAAACGCAGAGGAAGGGTTTGGAGCTGTATGTTGATGTGCAGCAGCCCATCTCTTAGCTTCAAATGTAAACATTCATTCACTGAGTTATTCTGCATGTAAATACAGTCAAGCTCAAAGCACAGATTCACTCTAAGGCCCCTCAGGTTTCTTATATTTCCAAGACTTCCCAATGTGGAAGTTTTAACATGATGTGCATTTGCAAAGCACCACTGCAAGAAAACATGTTCCAGTTCTGGAGTGATTTTATCTGAATAGTTGTAGACTTGTTGTATTTTAGTCACCGTTTCTAACTTACTGTATTTCCAGATTTCACTGATTGAGAAAATATGTAAAAAGGAACTACTTTATTAAGGTCTAGAATAAAATGCAATTAATTAGAACAGATGGATAAATGGTAAGAAAAATTTTAATACTTAAACTGCTTTTCAACCAAAACACCCAGAATCTAATCAGATGTTTAAAATTATCACTGAAACCTAAACTACAGGGTAGATTAAACAGATTTCACCCATTCTAGCCCTGATAGTTCTGACAGCAACCAGTAAACCACCTTCAAAATATACTTATGTGAGATGATAGGACACAGTGAGATGCAGTAAATAAGTTAAAGCTAAGTCATCAAGGGATTGTATGCAATAAATACAGTAGAATTTTGAAGTGTATCATAAAATTTACAGGATGCCAGTGTGGATATGCAGCAACAGGAGAATTCTGCTTGGCAGTAGCTGTCAGATTCTGAATTAACTGTAAGATTTCTAAGAAACTATACGAACATCCAGCTAAAATGGCATTAATACAGTCAGCTTATGTGAGACAAATACATGGACCACTTTTACTGTGTCACTTCTGAGGATGTTTTGATTTAAGAGAGATGTAGAAGTGGTTTAAAAAGTCTGCTTTAGGGACTTGTTTATTGTGCGTTTAAAGACGAGATCCGTTTAAAATGGCTGAGATTTATCACAGTAGATTTAGAAGCCATTAAGAGTAACTGAGTTAAGCTACATCAATGTTGTGTTTGCAAATAGGGCCAACTGGGTCTCTTTTAACAAATTTAATGAACATAAAATGTCCAGAAGAATAAAGAAGGGACTTTGGTTAAAGTAAAAAGGACGTGGAATTAATTTTTTTAAATGAAGGAAACCATTGAATTTAGGCTTGAGCCGTATTATAGTAATACCATATACAGCCGGTGTTTTAAAATAGCAATGGTATCAGTTTCAATACTGTCAAGGAAAAAAAGCACGGTCAGAGCTGGACTGCTGGTGAGCCGATGGTAACTTTGGGCCGGGATGGGCTGGTCACACAGCCTGCGATCCGAGCGGCTCGTTTTAATCAGCACTTCCTTGTTGCGGCACAAACTCATTTGGCCACAGTTGTGTTTATGCATGCATGCCTACAATACTTCAGTCAGTAGCGGGATATCCCTCCCCCCGGGACAACCCACAGCGTAGACGGCTGAGCTGAACATCAGCTGTAAGTGCTCATGGTGGGAGAGCCATGACCGAAAATGCCCAGGCCGAATTATGGTCCCAGTCCAACCCTGGTCACGGTAATACCGTATACCGTGGGAAAATGTGGAGGAAGTTTCACGGTATCAAAATTTGGATACCACCCAAGCCTAATTGAATCTATTGGAGATCTGTTCACACATGACAAAAAGCATCTTGCTACAGGAAGGATTGTTCAGACTTTAATCACAAGACCAACCCAAGAGACTTGTTTATATCAAAAAGGTTCCAAAAACCTATTTCTTGTAAATTAATTATAAAAAACACTTCATTTTATAATTATTTAAAAGTCTGGGCCGCTCACGCATTTTACGCATTTTACATTCCAGAACAAGCACCGACATTGTTTACAATTTCTTTAAATAGCAACTATGAAAAGGGGAAGCACACAAAAGCTTGTCCAGCCTGATTTGAATGGGTCCACACTGGATGACTTGACCATGTGACTGCAGACCAGCACAGAACTGCCCTCAGGTTATCTCAATCTCAGATAGAAGAAAAGTTTCACTACAGTAAGCCAATAAAAACAGATTTGTTAGATATGATGTTTTTCTGAAAATGTTTTATTTAAATTTGATATTGAGCATTACATAGTAATATAAAAATACTGCATATATTGCTAATAAATTGTTTTTCTAAACTGCTGACGTGCAGAAACTTGCAGAATGCTGACGGTTTTATCTGCAGACCGCTGATGGCAAATGAAATACTTTAAAAGCAGAGAAGTGCTAAAAAGATTTATCCCAGCTACAAAAAATTATTTGTATTTACTGAGAAAGTTTTATAACATTTACTGAGATATTTTGAAATGCCTCTACTAAATTTGTATTTATGATGATTTGTGATATGCCTGAAATGCCACATTTTTCATTTAACATCCATCCATCTCCACTGTTTCAGAATATCTCAGAAAAACAGTCCAATAGTCCAATTCTGTTTCAACACACAATCAGGTGGTTGAAACTTCTTGTCATAATGACATAATGACATCTATAGTACTTCTTCTGTGACAGTGTTTTGTAACACATTTCACTGCAAATGACCCGTGGTGACTCATATCTGCAATAAAAATTAAAACGCATTATGAATATCACAAATACGTTTAAGCTAAACCTTGCACAAAGGATAAGTCACAGCATGGTATTCCTTCGATATACGTTGAGTTGAAGCATTTCATAATGGTATATATCTGACTGTACAGTAGCTCAAACTTTCTAGTAATGAATCACCAAGCTACAGCATGTAAGTTGGACCAGTTTCTAACATGATTCATCGCACTACAACATGAAAAGCTCAGGCCTAAATGTAGAAATAACGTATTTTTTAAATTAATTTGAGTGTTTCACAAAATCTATGTTCTTGTTTAAGATTTTAAAGTATGGGCTCATTTATGAGGGTTGAATTAGACAACTGAATCTGTCAGTTTCTTCCACTGAGTAGCTCAAACCTTCTGCGCCGCTTCCTCTCTCCAACTTCCTGAATGCCATTATAGCACTAACGTGTTCTGTTTCCTGCTGTTTTCACACATCCTCCTTACACAATTGTACATATATTTATATTTAAAAAAACACATGATTAAATGCTAAACTAGCACACTGTAGGAAAATAAGAGAGCTTGACAACATGGTAAACACTTGTCAAGACTGACCAAACAGGACATGGGCCATAAAGAGCAGAAAGAAGTGTGAGACAAGCTGACAACTTCAACTAACTACATGCTAACGCAACCTAAAATGATCCCTCTGGCTTTCCTAAAGCTCATATATCAAAACATCAAAATCTTTAAATGTCACAGCCTTCAGCAGCAACAGCATGGTATTCCATTAAATATGATTTATAACGTGATACTGTCAAAACTGTCAAGAGCATGGAGATTACTCGTTGTCTAGATGCGCACTTGATTCCAACTCAAAAGTTTCGTCTTTTTAAATCTGGAGTGTAGCTGAGCTTGTAGCAGATGGGCTTTTAATGAGACACTTTTTCCGAGCTAAAACACAAATCCATTTGTCAAAGTGAAGCCTATCACAATGTCCCGTAAGAAAAAACTAGAACTTTGACTTCAAGCTTATCATATCAGATGCCCAAAACACATAGAAGACGTTGTAAAACGAGATGACAAATGTCCAGAGTGTTCATTTTATGACCTAAATTGCTTTTATTACTATATCTTCATTTAAATACTGAATCTTAATCATACAATAAAAAACTGTGAAATAAAATATAATAGAAACTATAAATATACACCAGTGTTAAGTGTTACCAGTGGTTTTTAATTTCTTTGTATTGATGTCATTACTTTAACCAAATAAAACAATTTCAACAAAGTGGATAAAAATATTATGTAAACCCCAAGTTAGAAGAACTTATTAAAATGACCCCAGTTGCAGCCTGTGTCTGACATGCCAAGGCCGTGACAGGATAGCTCGATCATGACAAACCACCACATGCAGATGTCATCGTTACCTTGTCAACATTATAGTGTTAATTAAATGAGATCAGTTTCTAATCTATGGCTTGTTTGTTGTTATATTTTGCAGATAAGAATTTTACAAGGCATAGTCTGCAAACTAGTTAGTAGGTATTTAGATTTAATGTGTTCATCAGCCCCATTAGTTCTATAAATTACTGTAGTCTTCCTCCTGGCAGTAACTCTTTTTACAAATGCCTGTGGCCTAAAGCGATAGTACCACTGTATAAAGTCCATTACAGCTAATTTAATGGCAATAAATGTGATTATTTTAAAAAGTACTTTAAATGTACTTCATGATGCAGTTTGTTTGAACAGTTTTGTGTCTTGAGTTTTTGCTTCAAGATTTCTACATACTGTATGTGTGACCCATCCATCCATCCATCCATTTTCTGTAGCCGCTTATTCCTCCACAGAGGGTCGCGGGGCAGCTGGCGCCCATCTCCAGCGGTCAAGGGGCGAGAGGCGGGGGACACCCTGGACAGGTCGCCAGTCCATCGCAGGGGTATGTGTGACCCATTACACTATTAACAATTAGAAGTTTGTCTTTATTATTGTCTTTTTTTTTATCTTGCCCTATTTTCTCAGTTTCTGATGACATTACTATTCTTCACATGTTTGCTTTTATCCTCCTTTTCTTGATCTTCCTGTCTTCAAACATTTTAATGGCATACACAATCTGCTGCCACCCAGCAAGTTTTCCCACTCACATTACAGAGTTTTGCATCTAAACCTGGACTCACATCTGTCTTTCTTTAGAAGTATCTTTAGAAACCTAACATGCATGAGCAAATGCAAATCACATTCCTTTTTAACTGTGATACAGTATTTTATTATAATCTAAAGTCACAGAACTGGTCTAACTACTCACATGTTTTGTCAGTTTAGAGACCAAACAAATGATTTACACACAAGAAAACCATTTGTTGAATTATAATACAGGCCTTCAAAAACAGTTTGCAACTAATTTAATTCCCATTCTACCATGCCTGCGTGTTCCTATAAAAGTAGTAAAACAACACATAATTTGTCAGTTTAAAAAAAAAACACAAAAACTTGTCTGATGCTGACTTTAATTATAGTAAAAAGTAATAAAAGCTTTTTGTGTATACCTTGTGATGGTAGAACAACTTTTGGTCAGAACAGTGCAAAGCAAAACTGCACCTACTATCAGTCCTCAGAATAAACAACCAAGTACAAATAATTTTCTATATTCAGTGTCATATTTTAAAAGACTGTTCAAATCAATGCATGTGTCTTAACAATAATCTCCCCTGTTGTGCAACACATATCCAGTTATTGTGAAGTTATGCTGCTGTCTAAAGTGGTGCTGATGGGAAATGCTTTACATCAGATCTATATTTGTTGATGATGTCTACCATAATTTAGCACCACACAGTCACAAGGCTGAGAACGTGATTTCAAAATTCTACTTAATAAAGGGAAACAACTTTCATTTGACTAACATGTGTTACAAAAAGAAAATAAACAAAAGAAATCAGTCATATGATCATAAAGACTACCAAACATGGACTAATTTGCATAACTATACAGTAATACCCCTTTGTTAGAAATATACATCTCAGCAACTATTTCTCAGCCTACACTCAAAATACTCAATTAAAGCGCCTGGTTAACTGAAATGTAAATAACTTATTACAATGATACATTTGTTATCATTTCTTTGGGTTAATAAATTTATGTTAAGCAAACATTTCCCTGTAGTAATTCAGAAATGAACCTTAAATTTTCAATGTACGATCACAAACGAGCTACTTTTATTGACAGTGACTGTGCCTTTATTAAATAAATGGCCACACTGACGCTCTATTAGGAAATTAGGTTTGCTGACAAATTAAAAGCTAAATATGTCAGGATATTAAATCACCAGTACAGGTACACACCAAATGAAAAGTTCAAAAAGTGTGAACTTACAAAATACTATAATGTATGGCACTGAACCACATTTCTACAATTAAACAAAGAATGATTTTAAATACTTTGGAAATGGTTAGGCTAACCCTGTAAACAAGATGATATGGTCTAACAGATAGAGCTGAGGAAATTACCTGAAACTCTGTGTTTGACCTGTCTGAATATAACAGTTGTGTCACAATTCAAAAATGTTTGTCTATGATCTTGTGGAAATATTTATTTTACAATAAATCAGCTTGAAGGTGGATTTATCATCAACTTCAGATTCCTAGACATCTGTAAAATTGACCTAATTTCATCTCAAAGCTGAATCCATGACAAAATTTGCTTCGTTAATTTTACCTGATAATAAAGGTTTTTCCAAGTATGTAAAGCTGTGTGCAAGGATACTGCAAAATATTGGTTTGAATGTAAAGATTGACTGTGTGCACAGGGAATACTATCAAAAACACATCAGTCATCTGCACGAAGACATCACTCATTTATGGTGAATTAAGTTTTACTACAGTGTTTGAACTTGCCTTAACGTTTGACTGCTGCACCCTAGATATAACAAGGAGCATTACGAAAGTTCTTCAAGCAGCCGTCAAGTCTGTTTAATCAGAAAAACTAATAATAGAAACACAACAGCATGTGCATATTACAACTGTTTACTTGTGAAATTGTTGCTGTTAACCTTTCAATTGCGCAATACCAAACTCAGTACATCTCTTGTGCATTTTTTATTTCCCACATGTGCAATATATTCTGGTCTCTGTACTAGATATGTTTGCATTCTGTTATCAATTATATTCTATTGTCTCTCAGAGAGAGGATGGTTCTTAATTTTCTTTGTTTAATATTATAGTTTATGTTGTTTGTACACGTGTGTTTTTCCTCTTCTTGTGAAGCTTTTTCTACTTGAATCATCTCATTTATGACTTCGCTGCTGCAACACCGTGAATTTTCCTGAGAGACAATAAAGGGGAATCCTTTTCCTATTCTTTATTCTTTTGATACAGTCACAATTTTTTGGTCTTTTTTTCATATTTTCTCCTTGTTATTTCTTTCTCCATTACACAGAATATTAGCCTCAGCATGGTGTCTGATGATAATAACTATCCCCATGAAACACACATATGTAGTCATGTGGTTTACATGAAGCACTGGATATAAAAAGATTGCCTCAAGGACTTTTCGTTATCAAAGGCTTCAAATCACTCAATGAATTGTTTCAGTCAGGAATGTTTTGTTAAAGCAAGTAAAAAATGATGAACATTATAAGTACATGTTTATTCCAGTCATGTCGTAGGTTGAGAATATGCATTATCCTACACAGTCAAACATATACAGCCCCTTTGTTTTTATAGAGTTGGCTGATTCCTCTCTCACTTTGCACTGTGAGGACATTTTTTGCTCTGGTATGCAGACAGGAAACTATTCCTTCCTTTATATCAAACTAGATCCACTCTAAAGAACCCATCTGCCTATTTAAATAAATTGCATGCATTCATGTTATAATAAAAAAGAATAACTTCAAGTTTTGTGTTTTTTCTCAAAACCCTGTGGAATTACTTGAATGTCCTTGGCTAAATTGAGTAGCAGCAACATGGGCCCACAGCCAAAATTGTGTTGCTGTGACGTAATCCAGCCCAGTGACTTGTTGAACAAGCACACAGTTTGCAGTGTTTCTGCACTAAAGCATGACTTGATTTTGCTTGAGGAAAAACCATTATGGGACCAAGCAAAATCACATGTCTCACTTAAATGCTGTTTGTAAATGAGTATGTAACTCAACCTTCATATATGGTGAAAACAAAGATAGACTGTTTCACTGTCAAGCTCAACTTGCTATCATTCATTATTGCATCATATGATAAAAAGCTCTAAAATTAACTTTACAGCATTTGGATTTTTTCATTTAATTCATTTTGTTTAATTTAAAAACTATTTTAAATTTAGATTTTTACTTGTCTGCAAACAGACTTTGGGCCTATGGCGTACAGAGGAACAACTTAAAGTGAGAATATACAAAAAAAGACAAACTAAGACTCCACCCTGAGATGAAAAATCACTTCCCTCCTCAATTCAGAGCTGAGTTGAGACTTTCACTAACAGCTACAGTCTGAGCTCAGGAGAATTGAGCAACAGGGAACGTGCCTGGCTCCGAGACTGCTTTAAAAACAAAAAACACTCATCTTACATAGCCTTCTCAGACGTAAGTTAGATAAGTGGTGAAGTCATTTTAAATTTGGGAGGCAGGATATTCATTGCAGGCTGTCCTCGCAGTTTCTCAAAACAACACCCATGCTCGGGGAGAACAGGCCACTTGAGTTCACTCTGGGATTTCCTGTCTGGCACTTATTATCGTCACACTTTCCTCTGCCTTAACTTTACTCTGAACAACTGGCAATTACAAGTTCACAACACCCAACTCCAACACTGTTTTGCATGTAGGTTTTTAGGGCAACTTTATAAGCAGGAAGAGCAACGATAAACTTAACACGTAAATAACAAAGATGGTAGTTGAGCCAGTCAGTCATGTGGTCAGCCTTTACAGCTCTATTCACATTTGGTGCTGCCATACATCTTGGGTGTTCCAGTCCCAAATGAATGCTCTAAGTTCATGAGCCCTGGTATTTAAATGCATCTCTACAAACCACTTTATGTCTAAATGAGCATGTAGCCTACGTCATGCAGTCTGAGCAGTACTTCACTAACGGGAAAACCCAGAATATACACTCCCTTTGTGGTGCAGTAAGTTCTTAAAGTGCTGTCAGTACCCAGATAACAAAATGAATGGAAAAAAAGAAAAGTTGTGCCAATTATTACGCTATATTTATTAAATTGGGACTGGTGTTTTATCTAACGTGACAAATCTGACAAAAACATTAATTTTTCAATTTAATATGTCTGTCAAATGATGTCAAACCCAATCGTTGGTCTTTCTTGTTCAAGACTAATGTCCTGAACCCAACTTTGGAAACGACTGTTCTAACCTGTCAAAATAATAGTCAGATTTCTAAAGTTTTAGTGTTTAGGGTGAAAAAGAGCAAAGCTAAAAATTGTTTTTTAAATCCTATATAAGCTTTGAGGTTGCAGCAAAAAATCTGACCAATCAAACTATAAAAAAAACAATATAAAGGATATACTAATTATATTATTGGAATGCATGAAGTGACATCATGCAGAAAGTTCAATAGCATCAAACTTTCCACACTAATCTTGCCCAAAGAACCTACTAACAGTAGTTTCTAAAGCTGCTGACAGTTTACAAGTGTATTACACACCCCTTTTAATCAGCCAACAGCTGCTATTAAATACTTTTGATGGAAAGTTTTCTCCTTTTTAGTTTGCATCAAGTAACAGCACATCTATTAAATTAATAGTAAGTCCTGAAAGAATTGCTTATGGAGTTACTGATGAAGACTCAGAATAATCCTCTTCTTACTCTCTTCTCAACACAAGCTGGTGTGAGAACTATAAAAGAAATAAATACTAGCTGATTCTTTCAGTTGTTATCTCACAGACACGGCCCTTGGGCTGACTAAAGTCTTGTTTATCAATCACACACACTCACATGATTCATAAAACCAACACAAACTCCACTGACATCCTGCTGTACAATAAGTCACCTAGTAACAACCTCTATTTACAGTATACAGGTCCAGCTGTCACAACAAAGAGCACTCTTTAGAAAACTTTCAGGAAAAGCATTGATAAGATGATAATATGATCCACTTAGTGCCTTGAAAAGTGAAGCACTCAGCATAACATTATCTCTTTTGCTCAACTCTAACTGCTATTAGCTCCCCTGTATTTGGATGCATTAAATAGTAATAACAACACATCAATACCTCGACCTCATCCATCATTGAACAGAGATATTTTGTTTTGACAGCATGCCTGTTTAGTACCTATATAGATATTTTAACTCACTTAGGGTAGCAAAACTTTTTGCAACTTTCCCATTATAACTTTTTGAGGGTTTTTTTTTTTTTAGAGTGTAATGAATAACTGTGTGTGGGATTTCACTCTACCTTCATGCAAATACTTACCAGCTTTTTGTTTTTCCCCTCATCCTCACTGGGCTTCTTTTTAGAGGGTTTACTCGGGTCCTCGCCGCCGCTGGCTTGGTCCATTGCAGCTTAAACTTTAGTTTCCGTCCAGAAAGTCCTTTAAAAGTCGATTAACTCCAAAAGCAGGCTTTCCACAGCACTGATCAGCAACACATCCAGGTTATGTGTATTCAAAATCCATTCCGTTTACATGCAAAAAAAAGTTGGTCACTTTTGCATCCAAATTGTAGAGAAGTCAGACTGAGAAAGAGGTGTGGTTCTGTATGTCCTGTTTTCTCCTCAGCTCAACGGTTAATGTCAGCTCACACCGTGGGTACTGGTTTTCTGAAAGGACAACAACATTGTGTAAACAACGATTACTGACACTCTCACGCTGTCTTTGGCGTCAAGTTGCACAAATGTTTCTGTTCACACGTGTTTTCCAGCCTAGACTTTACAGTGTGTAGTCTGCGGGGGCATTTCGGAAGCACAGTAAGCTGTATTCTGAGCTTTAAATCTCAGGTAAACACCGCAAAGTTAGCTAAAACTAACACAATAAAAATACAGGCGGCGTATTCATTAAATGACAAACAATGCTATATGTTTAATGACAGCAAACTTACAACCTTATAACACGTTTATCGCGTGATAGTAACCGAAAAATGAATATCCCGATAGTTTTCAGAGAGTAGACACGGTAAATTTAACTGACAATACAGTCATTAGTCTGATTCAATAAAAGGCTGTCATGATAGAAAAAGAAAATCACCGTTGTTCTCTATGCTTGGGATAGTTTGCACTGCTGTACACTTAGCCAAGCTGGCACTGAGCGTCTGTTACACAGCGAACATTGCTTATTTCAGCTGAAAAATTAACACATCTTTACACGTATCGCTATTCTATAAATTACTGCGCTGAAATTAAATTTAACGGGAAAGAAAAGTCCAAATTTCCCACCCGGAGCTTACCTTTGCAACCAAACGTGAAAGCCAGGCCCACGGCAATCCCGCCCCTCCGAGTATGTGATTGGACTTTGTGATTTACCATAAATGGGAAGCTTAAATTCTATTGGCCGGTTCTGTAAGCAGTCAGAAGGTCGGCGTGGCGTTGAAGGGGAGGAGTCTGATATGACGGAGAGGTCAGTCTGATTTCACAGCAGGCGGATGGGAATCAGTTGTTAGAATAGATCAGAGGAACCTCTGCCAACACAACGTGTATCAATGTTATTATTATTAGAGTACACGCATCATGTGTGCATGGAACCCTATTTTCACCACAGTGATGTAAATAAATAGATTTGTAATGTGATCATTACATTTACAATAGTGTCTCCAATTGCTATTTAAATTGCCCAGATCATGTGCTGATAAAAAGGGGTAAATAAATATTTACATAAGCTGTATTTGGTGGTTATCTGTTGACACACTTGTTCCAGCTGACTGTTGGAAGTGTCCCAACAAAACAATACAATTTAGTCTAAACATTAGCATTGTTGAAACAAACAGAAAAGCCCATTTGAGCTGCTACATTGTTTTCAGTCTTTGTTCAAGGCAAAGCCAACAGGCTGCGCTCATTTGCTTTAAATTTGTTTAAAAAAACACGGTTGTATCAAAGCTTAAGGCACTTTTCCTATCAAATTGTTTTTTTTTTTTTTAACCGTTGTTAAATCCAAAGGTTCAGGTTCTCTTTTTTAAGAGACTACTAGGGATTGAGCCAGCAACTCCCTGGATGGTAGTTACTCTTTCCCTAAAATTCAGTACATACCCCGCATGGACCAGGAAATGTATATTCTCTCCCAGGCAGCCTGTGAGAAAAGAATGATGTCATTCATTTCTAGCAACCCTGGTTTGGGAGTTCTCGAAGCTTGTTCTCCACACATCATCTGAGCAGAACTTTCTTCTGGTGTGCTCGCTGTATGACAACTATTGTGTGATTATGGGGATTTCCCAGGAGTCCTGCACTTGAGATTCTCATTAAGTACGAAATGTCAGCGCAAACTTTGTTTTTGCCACCTCGAGTTAATGAAAAACTTCTTCATTTTTGCAGAGTATTTTTAGGCCTTTAGACAAAGGAACCGTTTTTATTATTTGAAAGTTTTTAGTTGGTCCCTTTACAAAAATGTGTATTTATTTTGTTAATAAGACATTTATTGACAAAATAGTTTGACATTTAAAAGAAATTGTGTGTCCAAGAAAGTTTGCATGTTTAAATATAACTGCTAATTTTGATGTAAAGATATGCGTGTAAGTGATGGGAATTGTAATGTTCATGTATAAAAGACCATGTGGACGCTTTAAGATTTGTATTTTAAGAACAGAATGCCTCATTGCAATGGTTTCAAATATTGAAAAAATATAGAAAAACAAACCCTGGTACATTAGACACCTGGCGGTCACATTTAATGAAGACTAGAATAAAGAATGAAAGGATTAATAACAACAAACAGTGAACATCCGGCAGGCTGGTCAAGCTATTAGCAGATGAAGAGTGAGGGGGAGGTGAGAGGTTTGGATTTGCCAGTTTTCATGACAGTCTTGTCATCTTGTTTACTACAGTTCTGCACCCTTTTTGGCACTACTAATAAAAACTAGCTAGAATCCTCAGTTCTGTTACACAGAAAATAAAAACTGATGATTGGACCAATCCATGTATCAAACCACTCTGCTGACTTTCTATTGAGACTTACTGAGATTAACTGTGGCTTTTTCCTCTAACTGACATTGGCTAAGGTACAGCGCTTTACTTACAGGAAAGTCTGGCTTACTGTTACCTTTCTGACCACAATAATAAAAGGTCTGATTAGACTTGCTGATGAGAACTTTCTTTTCTGTTGGATCACTGGGGCAGCTTGAGAACTACACCCATTAAAACCATTTGACCTTTTCCTGTTGGGATCTTTTGTTTGATGGGGTTTAGAGCAGAATGACTTAGGTTTCCTTTTGGCTGATAGAAAGATCTACCCAATCTTGGACAGATTCTGGTATCTGTTCCTGTACCAACACTATGGCCTCAGCTGAATAACGGTTTAAAAAACTTTTTCAACTTCTTTGCTTTTTTGTACAGTTCAGAAATAGGGCTGTGCGGTTCTCAGGGAGTTTCACTTGGTCTAATGTTTGGTTCTCTGAAACCTCTTTTACTTGTTTATGTAGAAGAGAATGACTGCTACACTTTCTGGACTTCAACTTATGGAACCAGTCTAGCTGCCACGCACCTATTCTGGCCATTGACAAGCTATTAGAAGCTCCTTGCAGGAACATTTCTACATTGTTGGTGTTATCTTCAGAAGGTTTTCAGTGGCTAGGTTACTGAGAAATGTTAACCTCCTTCCTTGAAGCCATGGGTTGTAACATGGGTTGGAATTTGCCTCCTTCAGTCATCATTCAGCCACATTCCTTGAGATTCCTTTTTTTGAAATTACACTTATTCAAAAGTTTCTCTGAGTTTGGAAGAGCTTCTGTAACCATAATGTGACATCATCTGTTAAAGAAAGGAAGGGATAAAATCTCCCAGATTTACTAGGTTGATACTACAAAACAGCTGCTGCCCTTTCTGTTCAGTGTTTTTTATAACTGAATCCTGCTAATAAGAATGTGAATCAGTTTTAAGAAATCTGAAGTACTGAAAAAATAAACACTGCAGCCGAAAAAGTTTGTCCAGAGATAAGATTATTTTTATTTTATGTTATTTACCATTTTTCTGCTATAGTAATCTAAATGCCATCAAAATGGAACTAGCTACACAAGTGAAAATCACATAAACAAACTGATAAATGCAAATGGATTGTCCTTAAAACAAGGGTAAAATGATTTGGACATTTAAAGCTATTGTTGTTATAATTACCTTTATTTTGAAAAAGCAAATTAATATGCACAATAACTACAAACAAAAGTTTATTAATGTAACAATAGCTGGTTACAAATAAAACAAAAAATAAAACACATTTCTTCTTCCCAAATATCTCAAAAGATATATACCCACGACTTCTAAAGATGCGTTTGAGATGGAAGTGAAAGTCAGAACCTTTTCCTATTGCATTCCAAATGATTGTTTTCTAAAACCACATATTGACAGTAAAAGTTTTTTGACAAATGGAGCTTTAGTAACGGTTCAAGATCACTAAGCCACATCTGAAAAACAAGAGTTTTTAGTTCTACGTGATTTAATATACATATGATTTAAAATAGCCTATATCTCCTGGTGTCTGGGAGGAAACAATGACATCATTAGCATCAGCAGCAGCAAAATTTAATATGACAAAAATACAGTTTGTATTTTGAGTACATCACAGGATTCTTTTTACCACTGATGAGTTTGTGTACTCAAATGAAACTCTTCCATTTTTTTTTTTTGTACAAATAGGCTGCAATTATTTTAAGGATTATGAAAGAAAGAGGAGGTTCGATGCAATTCAATGATTGGCTTAAATATTCCAATTAAGAATAGATCCCCTCTAAAAAAAATTTTAAATATAAACTCAAAGCAGTCTTGATAGGTCTTGACTGAAATAATTGTTGACAGTTATCTATTATAGTCATTGTCATTTTTAAAGATGTTTCTTTTGACCATACATTTACAGAAAGACAGAAACAAAAATAGTTGATAAATCCATCTACAAACAAACCAAATAAAATAACATAAATTATCTGAAGGGAATTGAAATGAGGTCTCTCTTGAGAATAAATAAATGCAAATAAATTAAAAAATATATTCATTACTCTAGATCTCTAGCACATAGGACACACATTTGATCTGGCAAAATATCTCCTTCTCTCACACAATACTCACTTCTCCATTTTTAAAAAAGAGAGAAAATTCTAAAATTACATAATTACATCAGTACAATGTTGATCTAATCATATGATGACCACAACATCAATTTTGGGAATTTTGGTCTTTAAATACCACTTCTCACTCTTGTTCACATGATGTTGTGGACTGCTGTAAGTCGGGCACTTGATCTCTTTCTGGCCACTTGCCCTGATGTGGATGAGAACGAAGCCAAACATGTGGTGCAAGAATGAGCCTCTAAGACTGGGAACAGGCTGGATAAAGAGTCCAGTTTAAAGTCCATTCAAGATTCGTCAAGATGCTTTGGCCTGGAAGTGGTGGGAAGTCTAATTGTTAAACCAACACACATCTCCTTCTAAATACCAACACTTCTCTCTTTTTTCTTTTTCTTGTTTTTTTTTTTTTTTGTTGTTGCTCAGAACCATCTAAGAAGATTCTGTTGGGAAATGTAGATTAATGTGAGATGTTGTCATTGACGGGCTCTCTCACCACAACTCTGGGTCTGTGACAAGTCATCTACATGATGCACGGTAGAAAAAACTTCCAAATTAGTAAAGTCTTGAAAAATGTGCTTGAATTCTTTAAAATTTAACTTAATTAAAACAGACCCATTTAAACTACAATTGTAGAAAAACATGTTTCAAAAATTAGAAATCTTTATCCTTTACCCTTGTCAGGTTTTGGAGGTTGAAGGAGGATCCAGGCGCAGATGTAAGCAAAATAGGTATTTATTGAGCACAAAAACAGACTAGGGCAGGGGACAAGAAGACGAAGATCTGACAACACCCAGACGAGACAAACACACTGATATACTGGGTGGTGATGACGAGACGAGACACAGGTGAGAGGATAACAATTGGATTCACCTGTGGGAGACAAAAAGGCAGAGGGCTAAACAAAGCACAAGACAGGACACTAGAGGGAGACGTATGACACAAGTGAGGTGACATATGACAGAGCCCCCCCTCTAACGGCGGACTCCGGACGCCAGGCAGAGACACCAGAAGGGGGGGCGGGAGGGAACCAGGACGGAGGACTAGACAAGGAGAAAAACGGCCAGGAGGCACAGTTCAGGAGGACCCTGGCCCGGGTCCGGATCAGGTTCTGGAGGGCCCGGGTCCGGATCAGGTTCTGGAGGGCCCGGGTCCGGATCAGGTTCTGGAGGGCCCGGGTCCGGATCAGGTTCTGGAGGGCCCGGGTCCGGATCAGGTTCTGGGAGGCCCGGGTCCGGATCAGGTTCTGGGAGGCCCACCTCGGGCTCTGGAACTGGGAGGCCCACCTCGGGCTCTGGAACTGGGAGGCCCACCTGGGGCTCTGGAACTGGGAGGCCCACCGCGGGCTCTGGACTGGATACAGGACTGGAGAGGCCCACCTTGGGCTCGGGACTGGATACAGGACTGGAGAGGCCCACCTTGGGCTCAGGACTGGATGCAGGACTGGAGAGGCCCACCTCGGGCTCGGGACCAGGATCGTCGGGATCTTGACGTGGCCCTGGAACCGGGACGGGACCTTGACTTGGAGCGGGAGGCGAGGCGTCCGACGGCGGGACCCTCGGAGGCTCGGGAGATGAGGCGTCCGGCGGCGGGACCCTCGGTGGATCAGGGAGCGAGGCGTCCGGCGGCGGGACCCTCAGTAGATCAGGGAGCGAGGCGTCCGGCGGCGGGACCCTCGGTGGATCAGGGAGCGAGGCGTCCGGCGGCGGGACCCCCGGCGAGGAGAGTCCAGGGGCTGCAGGTTCAGGAGAGGAGGGTTCCAGGGCTGCAGCGGCACAGGAGAGTCCAGGGGCTGCAGGTTCAGGAACCGGAACGGGTTCGGGAGCTGCAACCGAGACTGGACTAGGAGGAGGACCAACATCCAAACAGCAGGTGAGGCTTCCTGACCCCACCAAGCATCGTCGGGGGTAGCGCATGGCGATGGCACGCTTATAACGCTCCTGGATCTCTGGGTAGGTTGAGAGGTCAGGATTGGTCTCGTAAAAGGTGACTAGAAAGTCCAATAGAGACAGCTGTATGTGCGGGCAGAGGTCGTAGTTATCGACAGCATGGAAAGTGTCCTCATAGGAACGACATACCCTCTGGATGTGGTCGACCGGATACTGGGGAGCAGCGGGAGGCTGCTGTGGCTGTAGCGGCTCAGCTCGGGTCCGACGAGACTTCTGTAGTCCAGGGGAAGCCCGTCGGTGCTGTAGCGGCTCGGCTGGGGTTCGTCGGGGCTGCCGTGGCAAAGCAGGGGGGCCGACGTGGACCTGGAGGACTCCCGACCTGATGGTGTTAGGTGGCATTGGTGCAGGCGTCCAGGCGAGGCAGCGTAGCGGCTTCGGACCCGGCGGCGTCCTGTAGGCCAGCCGGGTCCCCAGGTAGGGTGAAGTGTGCTCCAGGTGGTCATCTGCTGGATCCATATGGTCAGATCTTCTGTCAGGTTTTGGAGGTTGAAGGAGGATCCAGGCGCAGATGTAAGCAAAATAGGTATTTATTGAGCACAAAACAGACTAGGGCAGGGGACAAGAAGACGAAGATCTGACAACACCCAGACGAGACAAACACACTGATATACTGGGTGGTGATGACGAGACGAGACACAGGTGAGAGGATAACAATTGGATTCACCTGTGGGAGACAAAAAGGCAGAAGGCTAAACAAAGCACAAGACAGGACACTAGAGGGAGACATATGACACAAGTGAGGTGACATATGACAACCCTAATCTTTTAAAGCATCAATAAATGGGTATTAGAGTGGTTTTATATAAACATAATACACATTCCAGTGTATTCTAGTATTGTCATGGATTATGGCTCTATAGTTTCTAGTTTTTTATTTAGTGAGATTTGTTTTAGATCTTGTGTATTTTGTCTAGTTCCCCTCATTCTGGGACCTGCTCTATTACACATGTAGCACCTTGTACAGATAAGCAATGAAAGCTATTTTTGATTTTTCTTTTCCTTTTTTATGCAAAAAACAAGGTGCAATAAAATCCAATATTTTAACCACATTATTTCATTAAAGCTGATATGTGCAGCATTTTTCTGTGTCAAAGTTTTCCAAATGTTTTAAATTATATTTCAGGTCTAAACTACGATCTATGGGTAGAGTCCACAACATCTGTTAGTTTGCTGAAGACCCTCCTCCCTCCTATTGACCCCTTTGCATTCTTTCTGACAGCAAACTTTTTCAGCCAATAAAATTCAAATTTATATATTGTCAGCTGTCAGTCAATGTGCACACACTTTGAGCAAACCTGTAGGGGGCGCTCTACAGGATGCTCAGTGTCTTTCTCTGTTTACAGTCTCAGCCGTCATGAAGGACTCAGAGCTAATTTCTACTAAAAAGTTGTCCATTCCCCAGCTACTGAGGGATTTATTTTTATTTTTAAACATTTCTCCTCACAGAATAGCAAGGCTTGCCAAGGATACATGTTTATTTTGGTCAAGAAGTTCATTCAGGACAGAGTATTTTCTTATTTCCGGGTTCTCAGTCCAGTAGCAACTCGCTGCTACAGAGCTACGTATCAGAAGCACAGCAGGGACAGACAGGGCTCAGACCCTCGTACAGTGTGAGAACGTGATTTGTGAACTGTGAATGATTGAACCGTGCAATGTAATCGTAGTTTGAGCAGGAGTTGCACAGATTATGCCCCTCTTACAGACCAAAGTAATGTGCCGTGTGCACGCGCGCGCGTCAAGGTGTTTGGAGAGGAGCCATTGTACGTTGGATTCAAAAACTGCTCTCTCGCTGAAATAATCCACAGAGCAGCTTTAAATTTGTGGAAAAAAAATAAAAACTGTTGAGTCTAAGATGAAACCGCTCTCATCATATGATCAGGTAGGAGGTTTGTTCGTGAAACAAGACATCGCTGCTAACTGAGATGCTGTTTGGGAGCTGACAAGAGCCAGAATTCCCATCACAACTCAATCTTTAATTAAATCCCATGTTTGCATTCAGTAATCACCCCTCCCAGTGCATATATTCTCCATGGTCGCTCAGTCCTTTATCAGATCCTCCCGTTGGTTCTAGTTAATTCCCCTTCAGTTCAGGTCATGTTGGATTTTCCTGCCTGGAATTTCTCAATAATCTATTATGAAAAATCAAGTTTAGATTTGCATCTTGTTGTCCTGCATTTACACACCATTATTCCATCCTAAAGTTTCCCTGTAAAACATGTTGAATAAAAGCAATTCCTGACTTTGAATCAGGTCCTTCAGTATAAGTTAAACCGAAATGAATCCTCAACAGCAAGCTGCAATCAGGACATAAAACACAAAGGCTTATTGTAATGACTGCTTATACAGTATGCCTTAAAAATAAGATCTACGTCTAATGGAAAAGCACAAATACACAACAGCACAAAGACAGTGAAACTTCTAAAAGTCACTCAGAAAGGGATTTTTTATGTGCAGCTTATAAACAGTTTTCAGGGTTAACTAAACACTAATCCAGTGCCAACACTGATACAGTAGCTCTATTTTTGACTTGCTACCACAGATTGGAACCAACTTTACTCTCAAGCCCCATAATTAATTACACACAGCTGCTCTGAATTGGGGACAATACGTTCCCAAGAGTCATTCAGTCATCATGATTGGTCCCTGTGAAAAGGTCCGTGTCGCCCAGTGGAAAAATAAGGTCAGAATGATTATTCCTTCTACGGTGTGTTATTTCTCATGGTGTTGCACCAGAATGTTTGTCAGACTGATGTTATGCCTTATTACATTTACAATTTATTGGTTATTTTATAAGATTTTCTGTTATCCTGATGGAAAATGCCAAAGTGTATCATTTTTAAAGTTTTTTTGTTTGGGATTTATATTCAAATTTGTGTTTGCGCCAAAAACTCAGGCCATTAGGGAAGTATTTGAGTCTCAGACAAATTTTTTTTTTTAAATCTCTCATTCAAATAAAATCACAAGGCAAAAAGGAAGTGAAAAACACGAGTCCTGTTGACTGATACTGAAAACGCAACTCTTTATTGAGGGAGCTGTTTCAAAAATGTCATTTCAGAAGGTTCAAGACTAAAACACAGCAAGGAAAATAGGCAAGGACATTTTCATTCATTGTAAAAAAAAACCTCCCTATAAAAATGCTTTTCAAAAGCTCTGAATTATTTGAATCCGATTCCTTTTTAGAGTCGGTTTGAAGATCTCGATTGGCTACACAAGTGTGCTGTTTGAAGGGCACTTGGAAGTGTTGCTCAGGTGACAACACAGAGACAAAGACAAAGATATGTCAGAGAGCAGCGTATCACCATTCTTTACAAATACAAAAAAAATTCTCAGAGCATGCTTTCACATCATTTATATGGTCTGAAGCAAATCAGCTGAAGTGGAAGCACAGCTTTGATTCCACACCAGCCTAAGAATCAAACCAAGCATGAAGGTCTCTCCTTGACATATACATTAGAATAATATCAAATCAGAAGTTGTAGATTTATAATTCTGGAGCTGGTGGCTGATACAAGAGAAGTTGAAACAATTATCCTGTTGTTTTATGTATATTATATAGTGTAATGCTCCTTTAATTTAGATACATATATGCATTTACTATCCAAGTACTATTAAAGAAACATGTAGTATTTTAACACGTGGGAATAAATAAATTGAACCCTTTGCTCTCCTTTCTGTGATCTTGAGTAATGTGGTTTCAGACCACCAGGAAGTTTATAGAACTTATAGACATGTTTTTGAATGGCTTCTGTTCAGAGAAATAGACCAAAATAACTATTAAATTAAAAGTTGTCAATAGTATAAACTAAAGGTTTAAAAAATACCATACCAAATTTATTTATAAAAAGCGCATTTAAACACAGTGTGTGAGCTAACCAAAGCGCTGCACATCACAAAAAACCATACAGAGACCAAGTAAAAACACAATTAAAAAAAAAAAGTTTGATTAGTAGATGTTGCAAAAGCAGGCATGATGGAAGAAAAATGAGACGTCATTCAGAGGGAAAAAAATAGATCCATGGGTTTTTATGGTATGGTATTTTATTTTTATAGGTTAGAACAAACAAAAGTGCAGCTTCTAAAATAGCTTCTAGGTTTCAATCAAACCATCTCTTCACAGAGGAAGCTCTGACAGCACCTTAAATGTAGTTTATAACTGCAGCCTTGGTTCCAGCTGGCCAATCATATCAGCTTTCTAAAAAAAAAATAAAATAAAAAAAACAAGATTAAGATAAAGATAACATTTACAAATTCATAATTTTTCAAAAGTATTTTAATGACTTAAAATTGAAAAATAATACAAAGCTGTATTTATTGTAACATGGATTAATTACTGCACTCGCTTATGAAATAACAGTAAATCAGATCACTGGCCCTGTTCTAGTAGGGTGTTGAGATGGCAGCAGTCTGTTTTGAAGTTGGATTATAT
The DNA here is from genome assembly GCA_006937965.1 of Callopanchax toddi. NCBI lineage: Eukaryota > Metazoa > Chordata > Actinopteri > Cyprinodontiformes > Nothobranchiidae > Callopanchax > Callopanchax toddi. Next base: position 317,669 of record SSNR01000019.1, on the reverse strand, counting down.
TGTATTAAATATTTACACTATCAGTTTCCCATTATTTGGTTGTTTTGACAGAAATATTAAGGAATTCCTGCCAGACTCGACCCTGAATCACCAGAAGTCTTATGTTTTGCTGCTGATATTTACGCTTGTAAATGACTTCAGAATTCAATGTAAATACCCATTTAATGCTAAATTAATGAAGATGTAATCATTTAGTAAAGTTTGCATGAACCACTTTAAAATGATAAAGATTGCATCCATTTTATGATGGCATCAGGAAACAACTGTTTACAGTCTGGTGGGAGGTAAAACACCATTTCTGGGAACAGAAGCCATTCAGGAAGCCAAGAAGGACAATTTTCCTGACTTTTACAAACACTTCAAATCATTCTCTAGGAATTTTACAAACACACACACACACATATATACAGATGTGCTGAAATAGTTTGCAGCAGTTTGTTGCTGTTGATGCTATTGTTTATTCCCTTTTGTTTATGGAAGCTTTGATTAATCATGTAAAAGTGGATGGAAATTACTGTGCACACACCATGTAGTAAACATCTTTATTCTTAGGCTAGAAGAGCTTCACCATTAGACAGATCCATTGTTCAGACCAGGCAGAACAGAAACAATACAGGACACCCTCCCAAGCTTTCCTGTCAGAGAGAGCCGACAGGCTTTAAGAAGCTGCACCGTGATTCATTCACACGTTTTCCTCATGCTCAGTTTGACAAAATTCCTGAACTTTTTCCCCTGCCGTTTTTCCTCTGTTCCGTTCGACTAAAATGAACTACATTCAGAACTAAATAACAGCTTATGCAGACTCACGTCCGCTTACACAGTCTGGTCAAAAACTTCAAATATTTACAACTTCCCCTTGAGCTACACGCAGCAGCATTCAGTCATTTCCTACAAAGGTTTTGTCCTGTTTAGGGATGAAGTGGCTGGATCCTGTCAAGCTGTCGTCAGGTGAAAGGCAGATCACACTCAGGAGAGTCCATAACAGGGACTATAAAGACACACACGAGACAAATAGTCATGCACGCTCACACTCTCATTTTAAAATCTCCATTTAATCTAACATGCATGCTTTTGGGCTGATAACGCAAACCAGTATAACTGGATTAAACCCACATGTTCATAGGTTGATCATGTAAACTGCACTCAGAAAGGCTTTACTTTTTCTTTTTTTTTTTTTAGATTTATTTCATTCAAAAGAAAAAGAGAATAAAATACAAACAAATTATCATCAATATTTACAATACAAAATTGAATGAAAAGGGGCAGTAAGAAAAAAAACTTATATAATCTGCCCCCTATTACAAACAAAATTCTTAATAATTATCTACTAAAGTTACAGTATATATAAACTCATTTTAAAATTAACTTCCCTTTTTAATATTTCCAAAAATAAACACAGATACTAACTTAGCTTACACTTTCATAATTTCTCAATATATTTGATTTGAAGCATCTTTTAAAAACATGCAGTGACTTTGATTCTTTCATTTCCATATTAAGGTTGTTCCATAATTTAACACCGTTCACTGAAATACTCCATTCCCTTGTCTTTGTTCTAAATCTAGGTTTATTAAAGATTTTATTTCCTTTCAATAAATAACTACTTACTCTTTTCACAAACATCTTCTGAATATTAGTTGGCAGAGTATCAGTACTAGCTTTGTACATGGTAAGTCATATTTTCCAATTCACCAAATCATGAAATTTTATTATTTTATATTTAAGAAATAATGGGTTAGATGAATCTCTGTAATAACTGTTATTTATAATTCTCAAAGCTCTTTTCTGCAAGATAAACAATGGTTGTGTGTGTGTTTTATATGTGGATCCCCAGATTTCTGTACAGTAAGTTTAGTATGGTACAATCAATGAGTTATACAATGTTAACAGACCAGAACTATTTAACAAAAACTTGACTCTATGAAGTACTGCGATGGCTTTGACTATTTTTCCTTTTATATAACGAATGTGAGTCTTCCAGGTCAAACCCTCTTCAAACATCACTCCCAAAAATTTAGTTTCTTTAACCCTTTTAATTTCCATTCTGTCTATTTTTAGTGATACCTCATTGTTGTTGTTTTTTTGTCATTAAACAAAATAAAATTAGTCTTATTAAGATTTAGTGTTAATCTGTTAAAGTCAAACCAGTCTTTAATTTGAATCAGTTCCTTATTTATCACTGTACAGTAGTTACTTCACTTATTTCTGATCCTGAATAAAACAACGTTGTATCATCAGCAAATAGGACAGTACCAAGAAGCTTAGATACATTTACAAAATCATTAATAAACAATAAAAACAGTTTTGGTCCAAGGACCGACCCTTGTGGCACTCCACAATTAATGTCACCCAGTTCTGATCTGATATCATTTATTTGAACGAATTGTTTCCTATTTTCCAAATAACTTTTAACCCACTGATGAGCCACACCTCTTATTCCATACTGCTGTAGTTTTTGAAGTAACCTTGAATGATCAATGACATCAAATGCTTTTTGTAAATCAATAAAAATGCTAATGAAGTAGGCTCTATTGTCTATTGCTGTCGATATTTTGTCTGTCAGATCCATTATTGCCATTGCAGTTGAATGTTTGGCTCTAAATCCGTACTGTTCAGGGTTCAAAATATTATTTTTTTCCATGAATTTATCCAACCTTGACACAAACACTTTTTCTAGTATTTTTGAAAACTGTGGAAGCAGTGACACCGGCCTGTAGTTACTGAAACTGTGTTTATCCCCACTCTTAAACAGAGGAATGACTTTAGCTGTTTTCATTGCATCAGGGAATGTTCCAGTAGAAAGTGACAGATTACAGATGTAGGTGAACGGTTCAATAACAGATTCTATAATAGTTTTAACAGTCATCATGTCCAGGTCATCACAATCAGTTGAACGTTTGTTTCCACAGTTTTTTACAATGTTTCTTATTTCATCTTTTTCTACTTTGTCAAGGAAAATACTGTTAACATTGTTTGTTATTGTATTAAGTTTATCTTTTATTATTGGTTTTTTATCCACCAAGCTCGCACCTACATTTACAAAAAATGTATTAAATTCATCAGTGATTTCTTTAATATTATAAATGTCTTTATTCTCCTTGACAAAGTGATTTGGAATTGTCGATTTTATTTGATCTCTGTTAGTCACACTATTTATTATTCCCCATGTAGCTTTAATATTATCTTTATTTTTATGCAATAGTTCACCATAGTATTCTTTTTTCTGTTTCCTAATTATTGTTATTAACTTATTTTTATATTTTTTATACTTATCTTCTGCTTCCTTTGTTTGTGATTTTAAGAAACACCTATAGATGATTCTTTTTTGCACAAGCGTTTTTGATTCCCTTAGTCAGCCATGGTTGGTTTCCCTTTACTTGCAAAAACTAAAATGAAAACCAGGAAAAAATTCCCAAGTGGCTCAAGGAGGGCTGCCTATTTGGACAGGTTCCCTCGAGAAGGCAAGAAAAGAGCAACAATAAAAGTGCAATTAATAAGAACACACAATCGAGATAAGAAAATGCAGATTTAGGTGTTAGACACGTTCTGTGAGCCATGTTGATTCTCTGCGCAGGGCGCTTGTGCAGCTTAAGTAATTTAGGTGGACTCTTTTTACAGGAGACTGCCTAAGCTCCGATTTTAAATCATCACATAACACACAAGAATTGTTTAAAAACACACATTGTAATTAAAATGCTAATGAAGTCAGGAAGTAATTGTTAAAAAATCCCCAAGAACCTTGCAAAAATTTACTACGGCATCACCAAATTAGAAAAGTAATTTGGATTCAAGTGGGGAATTTGGGCTTGATTGGAAATGACTGGATCTGAAATACAAAACAAATTACAGTTTTTATGCACAAAGTGGATGATGCAGGAGGTCGCTCTGCACACATCCTACAACACATGGTAATTTTTAATACCCTGTTGTATTTACAACCCACATCCCATGCATTAAAATCAACCTTCTCATTTCTACACTCACTGTTTTTCTGTGGCATGTTTAGTGCTGCATGACGGCACTTTGCCCTCAGAAAGCCAGCAGCTACGTGCCCCTGACCAGGGCCTTTAGTCTGCAAGTGCTCAACTGGTCAAAGTAGAAGACACCATGAATTATACATGAAGCTGTGGTACATTCATTTGAAATCTGAGAGTGCATAAAACCAGAATCAAGTGTAATCAATGTTGTTAGTACAGGATTTGAGCATGAAAGGCTTTATTCTTTAGTTAACCTGAATGAGTTAAAAATATATTGGGAAATAATTCCTCTGGCACATCTTCAATGGTTTGAGTACTCAATATTTATTTATGCTTCTGCTTTTGTAAAACTACAATTTAGGTTTGATAAGGAAAATGTATTATGATTTAGAAAATGATAACACATTGAAATATTAGCAGAAAATACCCCAAGAAGAATACTAGAAATCACTGAGTGGTATTTTATTTCACAGGAAAAAATACTAGAGGGATTGTTCAAATCTTTTTATGTGGGTTTCTGTGAAAAAGGTATTAATTAATTTGTAACCTGCCAGAAATAGGTCTTTAAACAACCTCAGTTTGGTGAAAAACATGAATTCTGATCAATTTGACACTTTGCAAAAGGTTGAGGTTGAGTCCCTTTACTCTGGAACTCTTCCTTTAGGCCTTTGTTCTGAAGCAGCTGAAGACTCATTTTAATAGACTGGCTTTTTATTAGCTTTTTATTCTCTTATATGCTACGTGGCTTATTGTTTTTAATTTATGATTTTTAACATGATATATTTTATTATTACAGCACATTTAGCCTGTGTGCTGTGAAGTATGTGAATATATTTTTTAATTTTATGTTTGAAGGATGCTACGTTTTTAAATAAAGTTTACTCACTTGCTTACTACTTTCATACAGAAATAATTTTTACATCAGTTAGAAGTTATTTTCTATAGTGACTTAATTATTATTTAAAAATGAAAAATAATTAAAAAATACTTTTTTTTCAAAAGTCTTTCAAATGACCCCCAAGGTGAACAACAAAGGTTTTGAACTAGAAAAAATAAGATTACATTATTATGTCATTATCATTATTATTTATATTTCAAAACAACTCTAGTCAAATGTCATAGCATTTGATGCAAACATTATTTATAAACTTTTTCCATTTAAATTGAGTTCAAGACCTATGAAGCAGAAAATATCAGGGCAACTTCTCTGTAGCATTTAACACAAAAAGAAACATTAAAATTCACCCAAAAATGTAGCAAAAAATCAGCTCAAATTAATAAAACAAAACTTCTGCACCACACATTTTTCTTTTCTGTAGCCTACTTGCTAAAATGCGTAAGAAGTACTTGTAAAATGTTTTCACTTGTCCTGTTCCAACACAGTTTCAATGGATCTGAGTGCCTTGCTATGTCAGAGTAGATTTATGACAGGAAAAGTGTGAGATACTCCTCTTCTTGTGTAGTATACTTTATTAAATGTATGGAACAACAGACCAAATATGCTTAAGCAACAGAGTGAACAGGCAAAGAGACAAATAGCAAGTAATATAAAATAGAAAGAGAAGGGGAGGCGGTGCAAAGGGAATAACAACAATAATGGTAACACAAGGACAAAAGTGATGCTAATGAAGAAAGGGAAAAACAGGAGAAAATAATGAATTATTATAGTCCTATACATAACAATCCAAACTGTGTGCATAGTAAATAATTAAGAATTTATTATAGTTTTTAACATTTTTTACTATTCAAATTAGGGGTTTTTTTGCTAAGTAGTTTTTTTAATGATTATTTGGTACTTTAGGGCCACAGTGAGCTTCTCTTTGCAAAAACCCACCGTTCCTTCTGCTGATGACGCAGAGAAATTGTAGCGTTCAGCTTTAAAGTTACTCCTAAAAATCAAGTATTATGGTCTGAAGAACTTGAGGGCGGTGATGCAACCGTTACTGCATAACACATTTACAGCTTTGGTCGTTGCATCCCAGATGTTTTGCATTTAATTGCAAAGATTAAAATTTGTTTAGTCAAATAGAAAAGCAACAGCTTTTATCAGTTTGTTTTTGTAAAAGAGGAGCAAAACACAGAGTTTGGTCTATTAAACAAACGATGGCTGGCCAGAAGCAAACAATTAAGATTATAGGTTAAAGTTACTGATAGGATGTGAGGAACTGGAGTGGGAAGGAAACAGAAAAAAAGAGAAAAGCAAGAAGTTTGTTCCAATTTATCTCATGGAAACAAAATCCAAGTTTCCATTTAGTAGTGTTTTGTTAAAGCAATTAAAAGACATGGTTCACAAACCACCAACATCTTAAAACACACACAGTCACATACACATGTTAGATAAATTTTTATGCTCCTATTAACACCGTGTGGTAAAAGGTAATAGCTTCCTAACTTTAACTCCTGTTTTTACTTTAAAAAACATCCACGTTTAATTTGTTCCCATTTCAGCAGCAATATCTGCTGTGTGTTTTTGTCTGCTATTTTTTTTTTGTAGGTAAAAGAAACCAAGCAGTTTCCCTCCCTCGACCCTTGTGGTGTCAAATTCAACAGATTAGGTACGATACAGCTGACTATTTTTGGACGTTCAAACAAAGTTACAGTGAACTCCACCTCTGCTTCTCCGGTGTGCAGAAAACACAGCCAGTGGGGTTTTTACTGAGGAAGGAAGAGGGCAGCTATGGGACAGGAAACACAAACAGATTTCCCTGGTGAGAAGCCCTATTAGTCTGTCATGGATTTACAGAGGAAAACACACTGCAAGCTGCAAACACAGCTAAACTCCCTGCAGCTCAGAATATCACCCAGCACTGATGTGTATTTATCATTTCACATTTAACCCACGAGAAATGGGAATTTGCTCATTTTTGTTGAATTTGTAATTATAAATATGATTAAAATACAGGTTTTCTTCAAATGTTTTACAAGAATTATTGGTCGTAATTAAGATTTATAATGCAGTCAAATAATTCAATGTTATCAAAAATATTTACATTTCAAGAAAATATAAATAATAAATAGGACATTTAATATATGACTTTTATTCATATGATAAAAGTCATTCAACCCCTTTCAGTTTATGAATATTTAAATTGTTTTCTTGTTTTTTTTAAACCAAAATGGATCTCTGTTCTCTCTCAGAAATCTAGTCTAGGGTGAAGCTTTGTAAGTTTCAGTAAAGCATTTTTCAAAAACAGTTTATTTTAAGTAGAAATATAGAAAGGCAGTCCGTGGAGAAACAAGGCAAAGCCTGAAAAAATATGAACATCAAAGAAAAAAGATCTTAAAAAAAAAGACAACACAAAGCCACCCCAAACACCAGATACCCAGAGATGCTTTTTAAAGGCAGTTTCAGGTCAGTCATTGCTAGTTTGGCATGTCAAACTTCAGTCAATAAGAAGACATTGAAAATTGGGCTTTAATTAGCCTGTCTGACGTGGTCCAGATTCACTACTTTTTACATACAAGACGTCTTTTCAATTTTCAACCAAATGTCCAGGTAGTTCAGATGACATGCAACATTTTCCCTTTTTCTATATATATTGATATAGCTTTTCAGTTTATGAAAATACCTCTGTGTACATTACTATAGCAAAATTGCTTAAGCTTTGGAAGGAATGTGAGAAAATGTAATAAAGTATTTTATCACTGTAAAAAATTGAGCAGATGGTTAGTAGAACACACGTCAAACCGACGAACACTTGTTACATAAAGTCAAGTTCACACCCCAACAATAACCAGACCACACTACAAACACACCAGGTCAAATCTGCATCGCCATCAGCTCCCATTAAACCTCCTTCCTCGTATCATCGCTGCCAGTTTCCACCCTGTATTTACCGCATTTCCTGCCTGTCTACAGTACAATTCCATGCGAGCTTATCAGCACCTTCCAGTGGGATGCATGTGCGTCGTACAAAATCTGGTTTTCAACAGACATTGCTGCCGCGGCTATCTAATCTCATGTCTGCAGTCATTTAGTGCTGCTCCTTTTCAATTATACGACGCTGATTGGCTTTGCTAACACACCGAGGTCCCAGGAGCTCCTTCTGAGCAAACAAAGCACAGTGACAGAGTAATCTAAATGTGACTCTCAGCGGGCCGAATCTCACAAGGTATGAAGTATGACTCACTCAAATAAAATCACATTCATAATGTAATATGTAAAGAAAGCTGAATGCAAAGATGATTAACATGCTGGAATGCATTGTTGCATTTGATTTGGATTCTTAAAAATTAGAAAATTGTCTCAAATCTGTAAATTCTATTTGTTTCCTCAATAATCATCTGCTGTTTGTTTCCCAGACGGACAGGAGGCGCTGACCTCTCTAGTTATTGTGATCACACGGTATACCACATTATGGTGAAGTGCTTTTCTGAGTTAAAGACTAATTGTTTTGCCACAAGATGAAGTGAAAATAATCTAGGTTGCCACATGAAGAGGCTTTTGAAGAAATATGAGCACGAAAAATGCGCTCTACTGGTTGTTTGTTGTTATTATCGTCTCTCTCAAGGGTGACATGTTCAACCACACAACCCAAGTGTTTCAGCTAAATTGTGGTTCTGAACCAAGTTCTTATATCTATTTTTGTAATTAGGACTAATTGCATTGAGCCAGCATGTACTGTCAATTGTATTGTTATTTTTCTGGAGGCTGGTGTTTTACTAGAATTTAAAAAAGAGATGAATATGATGCGATTCTTAATAATAAGGACCTTCTGATGTTATACAAGCTGTTTCATCTAATCAGACTACTGGATGGTGGTGCAGCAGTTAACCAACAGTGACACCTAGAGGTTGAAAACCCCCCCAAACATATTTCATCCTTTCATAATATTTCCTTGTGTTATTTTATAAAAAACGATTGGTTAATTTAGCTTCATAGAATAAACTTATCATTTTGCAACCATATGGTTAAAAAACACAGTGTATAACCCATGCTGCAAAACAGATCCCTGCAACACAGACAATCCTGCAGAATTTATTCAGCTTCTGGCTACGGCCATCCAATTAGTCATGCACCACTGTAATTTGGTGATCAGTGGGAGCTCGGAGGCAAGAAATAACAACATGGATGGCTTCATGAGGCATGGCAGTCCAAATGACAACCATTTACCATTAAAGTACATCGCTCTGCAAGGTCAACAGCTCCATGAGGGGAGCTTTGGGAAGCAAATTTCCAAAGCTGCTGTGTAATTGCATGAAAACGATGCAATGAAGAACACAAACGTAAAGGTAAGTGACTGTAATTTCTAGTGCGTAATGGTCAGAAGCTGTTGTGAATTTTAAATGGAGGTAGGAATATTCCCAGAGGCATAAATGGGGTTGGAATGAGTAAATTAGACACGCGTCGCATTGAGTTAAAATCTAAACAAACACCTTCTATCCAGCTAGTAAAGATCAGAGTTAGCAATCTGCCTCAATATCTGCTTGCTTTTGGGGTTTTGGTGACACAACAGGAATTTTTGCAGGTATCGGACTCTTCAACTAGAACTGACCACATAATAAAATAATAAAGACATGGAAACTAAATAAATACATTTGTGCAATACTAAAAATTATTATTAGATTTTCTTTTTTTATTATTTGCATTTTTTGACTTTACATTTTCAGATTTTATGAGATCTTACAGATAATGTTATTACTACTGTACTCCTAATACTTTGTTTTAAAATTATTTTTTACAGATTTATTGTTTCGTCGTTTAGTTTTTTGTGCTACTCAGACTTTTCTAAATTCCCCATTTAGGAAGAACTCTGTTACATCCATTCCAACTTTATTTATAAGGCCTTTCAAAGTAAAAGTAATTTACGGTAAAACAAATAAAACAAAACAGCAAACTAAAGACATAGCATCTCCGTGGCTTAAATTAAGAATAGGCTACTATAAATAAAAGACATTAATGCAAGTAGTAATACCTTTATATTAACTCTTTCATTTCCACGTCATATAAATTAATTATATTAATATCAAAATAATAACATCTCCTTATAGTGCAGATTTTTTCAGTGTAGTGGAGTTTTAATAAGATTTAGGGATCAAAATGTGCTCTACCAAAGCAAAATCTTTAATAAACAACAAAACAAAAAACTGCAACATATTACCAAAACAAAACCAACAAAATAAACCAATATAATTTTACATGACAATAAAATTCAGAATATCCATGACCATTTAAAACAGATAAACTGCAACGCTGCATCATAAACATGACCTGTTTGTCCGCCCAGCAGTGCTCCAACATGTTATCCCCTTTGTGGAGATTTCAGCTGGACGAGTGAGATTGGTAAATTGTGCTGGTAGTCAGTAATTCCAGTTCAAGAGGCCCACGGTGCCCCCAGCAGCCCATCAGGATTAGACTGTAGACTAAAATACATTCCTTTAAAAGTGGAGTGAGACAGGTCCCCCCACCTCCCCCAAGATTCTGCAGCACCCATAACCTCCCTACACACACACACACACACACACACACACACACACACACACACACACACACACACACACACACACACACACACACACACACACACACACACACACACACACGTTTCTCTTTTATCTCCCACCACTAACAAAACACTGCGTCTACCTCGCTGTCATTCTCACTTCTCATCCTATATAGAGCATTTTACTGCTCCACTGGGGAAGCAGGGGAGAGGTCCTCAGTGTGAAATGGAGGTGCAATCACACCCCTTTCCTTGAAGGTTATTACCCGCCGTTCTTGGCTTTTCTTCACGGCCACCATGAAGCCGATGGAGGAAAATGACAATGGTCAGGTTTGTTGAGTCAGAGCATTAAGCCACAAGCAGGAGGAATAGCTCCGACTCTGCAGGCTCTCCAAATCACCACACTGAGCCAACTAAATGCCACAGCAATAAGCAAAGAGACAGGCAGCATTTTTCATCACAGAAGGAGAGCTCATTTCAGAGCGAAGGAGACCGGCGCATCTTGTTTGGTTCTTTTCTTGGAGCGGCGGATGTGAAGTGTTGTCAAGGAACAGCTTCACAGCGGTGGGACAAAGCTTTCATTAAGGCCTCAATTGAGGGACATCAATACAACCCAGGACATCTGGGGATCTTTTTAGTCCAGGTAAAGTAATGGTGAAGACAAATAGGTCAGCTCAATGATCATTACATTTCCAAAACACACACACAGTGGTCTGTGGCAACAGAAACAATAGTTATTATCCAACATCCTCCAACTCGCATCCTATTAAATTAGAAAAGAACTTTGGACTCCATTGTGTACTATTAAGATTTCTTACAAATTTAACTCCTCTGTGAGCATTTAAGGATTTATTGTTACGGTTTTGTTTTTCTGCTTTTAGAAACTGTAGCAGTGAGCTTCATTACACTCCAGTTTAAAGAGATAAATCGCAGAGCATGTCCACTTTTAGCCAAATGACATATCTTTATCTAACTCCAGCAGCCAATTAGTCGAGCATTCTCTGCCTCCAAAGTCAGTGAGCACGCTAGACTGTAAGAATCTCCACAAACCTCAGAAACAACACTCTTTTTCTTTCTTTCTCTGGTCTCATGAATCATTGAATCCCAGAATCAAAGCGAAGGAGGCAAAGTCTTGAAATGATGAACGTCATCTCCAATCAGCTGATACAGGCTGCACAGATTACAGGGTGGAAAACCTGCAGCTGCACAATGATCTTATCGAGCTGGAAAATCATCTTTTTTTTTTTTTTACTCAGAGAAACCTTAAAAAGAGCCATACTGCATTGGAAATATGTGAACTACGTCTGCTGAAAAATTGATGAGCAGGCTGAGGCTGTAAACACAGATTTACAGAAGTAACAACAGGCTGTAATACTCTCTTAGCATGCCTAAAACTGGGCCTGAAATCATTTGCTTGCAGCCACTTTCTGATTTGACCTTTCCCGACTTTACATCTTCAACAACTTTGCTGGTTTTTTGCAAACTTTGCCATATTATAGACCACTTTTTGTCTTACTGGAAGTTTATTGTTTAATTAAAATTAGCTGCTCAGGCTGATAATGTTGATAAAAGACAAAAAAAATATTGATTTGGTTTTCTTTAGCAGCTAAAGTGTCCTTAAAAATACCAGGTTATTAAGGAATAAACTTTCCATAAAATAAAACAAAGGACATTTTAACATAATTAAGAAGACAGATTTATTCAAGGTGTAAATAATAGGAAAAAGTCCAAAATTTGGCTTAAAACACTCTTTCTAAAGGCATACAAGTGAATGTTTTGTGCAGCACACAAATCAGTGACTTCATTCTGAAATATAAAGGCTGAGAAACATAAACTCCATGAGGATAATGGATTATTAGATCAACCCTGTTGTCTGCTGAACTCATCTCAGCTCCTCGCTCTTTTTGACCACTTGGCACTGAGTTATTAAGCCCAAATGACTCCCTTTGATCTGGAAACTTATTATGAGGCATCATGTTTTCATTATCATGGAGATGACATCTTGATCGCGCTGTGATTTATTCTGCCTCGTTCAATTCTCTTAAGAGCTCTGAAGGAACGAGTGGAAACCCACACATGTCGAGGAGTGTGTATGTGTCTATGTGGACGTTGCATGAGAAAGATACATTCATTTTGGGGACAGAATCCATTAAACTCTCCTGTCAGCCCTTCAGTTCTCTCTTGATTATTTTACTCACCAATCCATTTGCAGAAAAACAAGGATTATATTTTCTGAGAAACAAAAAAGAAACTGGGCAATTATTTGGCCCTGAGATATGTTATTCAGTGCTCTCACTTCTGCTCGAGAGCAGCACGGTTCAATTGTTGCATGTAAGTTGTCCTTTAAGCATGTGGTGCAGTTTTTTTAATTGAACTTCTGGAAATTCACAACATATTTTTGGAAACCTTGTTTTTTTTTTCCTGGAATAAAGTGTGACGAATTGCGTGTGGATATATTATAGGCTTAAAAGCAAATGCGAAAAAGCAGAAAATACATTTAGAACCTTTAAATGGGGGTCATAGAAATTATCTGTATAGCAACCATTAGGAGTGAGAAACACAGAAAGCCCCTAAGAACAACAGAACAGTGATAGTTCTGATGGTATGAATCAGGAAAAAAAAAATCACCCATGGGTCTAAATTAAAAACGATCAATGTGACTTCTAATTTCAAAGTTTCAAATCACTGACACTACATATCCTGGTGTCTGTAAAGGAGGACATACAGCACGTATGATCAGGTTGTGATCATCCTCCAGCTGAAAATGTAAAAACACACAAAAATATTGGATTATTAATTTACATTAGGCAATAAAGATCCCAACTTTTAGCACTAAGCTGGTTTAAGTAGTATTTATTTGATACATTCCAGTTTTTTCGTAGTAATAATGAATCTTCCTCTTGCAACAGAGTTAGTCATGGAGTTCCTCAGGGTTTAGTGCTTGGCCCATTACTCTTTACTCTACATATGCTTCCATTGGGTCAAATTATTAGACAACATTAGATACATTTTCATTGTTATACTGATAATACTCAGTTATACTTATTGATGAAGCCTGATGAATCCAATCAGTTTACAGTCTTAAAGACATAAAAACCTGGATATATTTTCTATTTTTTAAATTCAGACAAGATGGAAGTTGTGGTATTTGGACCTGAGTCCATTAGGAATAAACTGTATAGTCACTCTGGATGGCATTAATTTGGCCTCCAGTTCTAACGTATGGACCTTTTTTATTATTATGGACCAACACCTGTCCTTTAACTCTCATATAAAACATGTTAGGGCTACTTTCTTCCACTTGTGCAATTTTGTTTGATCTACGAACACCCTGACCCAAAGTGATGCAGAGAAACTAGTCCATGCATTCATTACTGACAGACTTGATTACTGCAGTTCTCTATTATCAAGATATTCTGATGAGAATTAGGAGGACAGATCCAATTTCTCTAATTTTAGCATCACTTCATTGGCTCCCTGGATCCAGAACTGATTTTAAAGTTTTGCTTATAACTCATAAAGTTTTCAAAAATCAGGCTCCCTCTTGTATTAGAGATCTTTTTGTGACAGATGTCTCCATCAGAGCACTTTTCTCTCTGACTGCAGGTGTACTTGTGGTTTCTAGAGTTTCTGAAAGTAGAATGGGAGGAAGAGCTTTCAGTTCTCAGTTTCCTCTCAGGCAGAAACCCTGTTTACTTTTAAGACAAGCCTTTCTTTTTCAATAAATCCCATGGTTAGCGTTATCTTGGGTTATCCTGACTCATCCCTTTAGTTATGCTGCTCAGGCTGCTGGAGGACAAACTGACTACATCTCCTCTCTCTGATGCATTACTCTCTGCATATTTTCTGTTATTGCTGCCACAAATTTTCTTTGTTCTGTTCATAAAATAACTCCCTGTAGTCCTGTTTGTCTCTTTCCTGTCCCTCTCAGACCCCATCTGGCTGGAGCAGGAGGCTCTGCCCATTCTGAGCTCTGTTCTGAAGGATTCTTCCTGTTATAGGGAGCTGTTCCTTCCCGCTGTCTCCCTCGTACTGTGCTGCTCAGAATGAGGGGTTGCTTTGAATTAACACCTCAATACAATCTGCTAGTTCCTTTATATTTATATATGCAAGTTTGACGAATTGTCATTTTATAATTAGTCTATTTTATTTACAACTGAATTGCATTTATGGCAATCAGTCGGCCTGAATCTGGACCTGAAACGATCAGGATCTGTTGATTTGTTCTGTGCTCTGAGACGACTTGCGTTTCGAAGAGGTGCTTTATAAATAAACTGAACTAAATTGAATCCGAGATGTAATTCCACTCATCTGTGCAGGTGAAAAAGTAAAAAAAAAAACATTTAAAAGAAAGTCCTGCGAGAAAAGAAAGAAAATTGCATTAGTACATTTTTAAGCAGATTTCTTTTTGAACATTTTACTCTAATAAATGCAGTTTACCCTTGAAATCCCTGAGTTATGTGTAGAGTTGTTGGCATTTGATTCTCTGAAATAACTTGCAGTGCAAGCAGGTATTTGTTTTGAATGACAGAACTCTTAAAAGAGAAGTTCTTTTAATTGCTATCGAGATTAAAGGAGGATATCAAATGTTTGGCATTGACACATTCTTAGTTCTTGGTTTTTTTTTAAAGCGAATATCTTTATTCAACTGGTTTGACACAAATGGATCCTTCAAAAAACAACATTCTTTTATGGAGTGAGCCTCTGAAGGTCAAGTAAATGGTGCTCAGGAGGAGAGACAATGCTCATTTGTTGAATCACAACGCCATCCAGTGGCAGGTCTGTCTGTCTCTCACTCAGTCCCACCTTTCAATTTCACTTCACATCAACATAAATATACAGAATATCTCTGAACCAAACTGGATGAATAATTTAAAGACAGTAAAACACACAGAACTTGATCAGTCAAAATGAAAATAATGAAACAAGTCCTTCATGAGAGGACAAATAATGCATTTCTTCAAATTAATAATAAATTAATATACATTAGAAAAGGAATAAATGCAGTTTTATTTCAATACATGATGATTTTCTTTTTTTCTGATAATAAAAAACTATATATATGCTTACTAAAGTTTCTCATTTAGAACTACAAACAAGAGTTTAAAAAAGTGACTCCTTTAGATTAAATATTTTACAAATTCTGTGTTTTAGAGCATGAATCACTTTTTAAAATCTGAACATATTTCCTCTGTACTTGATCTGTAAACCGTTTTCTTTTGCTTTTACCAAACTGAGAGCGAGGAGAACGCTGATCTCAAGTTACATTCTGCTAAAGGCCCGAGCTGTGTGATTAATGGGTTGGAAAATCATCAGAACATAAACAGAGGCAGTTGGTGCACAGTCCTTAGGGGTTCCTCAGTGTGACAAATACGGCTAATTAACCCTCTGAACCGACCCGTGGCCCACGCAAGTCCACAATCCAAAGGGAAGGACAACAATCAGAACACAACTCCCACCATCGACATTTAGGGTTTTATAAAGACACGCAATCAGCTATGAAATCATGCAAATACAAAATAACATCTAGAACACTGAAGTAAAACATGTTCTAGAGGTGTCATGTTTCCACAAATAAGAAAATGGAGATTAAACAGGAAACAAGCAGATAAAAACAAAATAAAATTAAACAAAAATGGTCCATATTGGCTTGACAGAGAGTAAAATATATTCTAATAAATATTCTAAGTAACTGTTGGTAAATGATAAACAGATGAGTGAAAATCAGTAACACAAGCAGGAAAACAAACTGCACTCAGTGAACAAGAAACACAAGGTTTTCAAAATAAAAAATAAAACGAAGCAGTTATTAATAAATCTGGTAAAAAGACTGAAATATTAGGGTTAGAGACAAAATGTATGACAAACCAAATTGATATCTGTTAAAATACCAGAGACATTTTGACTTTAAAGAGTAGGGAAACTAACAAATGCTGCATTGGACTTTTCAGGCTGTGCACGCAGATTGTTCTGTAAAACTGCTAACAAGTAAAACCTTTTCTAAATGCACCTCTTATTGAGATGCCTGTGCGTTTCCTTCTCTTTCAAGTCAAAATGTCACCAAGAAATAGTCATATCCAGCAGAACAAGAGTGACAAATAATCTACATTTCAACAGCATTGTAAACCAACTATATGCATTTAATGGATTACATTCTGTTTTTAAATAATAAAAATGGAAACAAAGCTAAGAAGTGTGGTTTTCAGTGTACCTTAATGTTTTTTACCCTTTAAAACAATCAGATTTTGGGTTAGTTTTATGTTTTCTTCTACCTTTTCCTCTATTTGTGGCTTTCTGTCCTCCACTACCCCCTTGTGTTTTTTCTAACGGTCTATTTTGCTCATGAAGCCTCTGCAACAAACAGGATAGTGAGCCTTTACAGTCTGTGGAAACACGTGACTTTACTTTTGGTTTCATCAGCCCACCCAGAGCCTTTATCAGACTGAGATAATAGACGAGGAAGTCAATAATCCATCATGCTCTTCAAGTGGAACAACATGCACAATGTGGCTGAAATAGGACACTGTCATAAGGGAGGATTGTTGACACAAAACCAGTATGAAGTGGCCTGTTTTATGTAAGCAAATACATAAACGCCAAGATGTCCCAGCAGAACACCGATACGAGCATCACACTTCCTGCAGTGGTTTGCCTACTTCTCAAAGTTCATCCTGGTGCCATCTCCTCCCAAGATGCACCTGGCTATTCAAATGAAGTAAAAGAAAACTGTGTTGATTAGACCAGGAAATCGTTCTTGGCTGTAGGGTTTTGTTCTGATGCTAATGTTGTTGTTGGAGGCTCTTTTGGTGGTGGATGCTCTGATTAGGCTGCAGCTTTACAAAAACAGCAAACACCTTAATGCACGTTGTGTTTATTAGAGATATAATTTTTTTGACTGTTTAGTCAAGCAAAGTCACAAATATTTAACAAAAACTGTTCATTTATTTAAAATAAAAAATTTAAATAAGATCTCAAGTTAAGAAACTAAGTAATGCTCCTGAAACTGCAACGTTGGAGGTTTGTTAATTCTGTAGGGTGACCTCTGCACGCTGGATTTTTCTGCCATGATATGAAGATCCAAACTGATGCCTGTAAGTCAGAAACACTGCTGATGACCTAAAATGATGAGTTATCTGTGAAGTGAATGTAGGATTAAATGCCTCATGGTTTACCAAAAACATAAAACTTTGATTAGAGTTTTTGGAGGCTGAAAAGAACTAAAAACCATTAACCAGTCAGCGTGGCAGGTTAACACATTGATCTAGATGTAAGTATGTAAAATATTTCATATTAAAACAAAAGTTTTTACATTTTTATTTGATCATAATTAGGTAACAAAACAATAATGATGAATGAGCTTTTATTAGAAAATGATTCAGAATTAAAAAAAAAAAGGATCTGTATAAATAGGTGACATTTTAAAGCACATAAAAATATTATTGCTAGAAAATTTTTCATATCATATACCTTAAAACAACCATTAAAAATAATTTTACCTGGTAAAATAAAGGTTTTATTGTATTTTTTACCCTGTATTTAAAAATGACCAAATAAATCAATAATATGGACTTGGATCATTTGTGTCTCAGTACTTATCTGTAGAAACTGATCTAATGTTTAATAAGATATTAGATGTAGCTTTTCTTCAGAAATGTTGTGAAAAACTAATTGTCCCCTAATTCAATCTGAAATTCAAACTTATTTCATCTGTTGTATTAAAACTGTCTCTTTCCACCAGTAGGGGGCAGCCTAGGCCAGTTAAAACATTTGCTGCCTTTTGCTTTTGTGTTGACAGGAAAACCATGACAGTGTTTGTTTTTTTAAACCATACCCGTAGTAAAAACCTAAAATTAAATGTAAGAATTAGAAGCTTTGGGAGATGTTGAATAATTTGTGGTTTACACACTCAAAGAAAGCATAGTATAGCTGTTTAAGTTTAGACAAATACATTAACAAAACTGTGATTGTCATCAAAATGACTCCAGAAACGGAGAATCTACCAATTTAAATGTAGAATGCTGTTAAGAAAAGTGTGACCTTTTTTCCTTTTGCAGAATTGTCAAACAAGCTAAAAACTGATGAACAATAAATAAAGTAAAGCTAATAAATGTCTAAAACTGACAAACAGTGGGTTGCAACACTGCCTGCTGAGCCATGGAGCACTGATTCTGTAAATCTCATGATACAGATGATTAATTTATGATACAGTAAACTGGACACAAACTGCTGCACGGAAGATTTTGATGTGAAAGGATCATAAATCTTCTCTTAAAAAAACACACAAAACAAGCTCAATCAGCAAGACAAGGCAACACAGAATGTAAATCTTTAAAAATTCAGTTGTTAATTGAAGTGTTGCCACAGAATATATAGAAATCAACCATTCTGCAAAGACATAAAGTGATGATGGTGTGTAGAAACACCTGTGGAGGGACTACAAACTGCATGGAGATATTCTAGTTGCATAAAACCCCACAAAATAAAGCACAATGAAAAAAGCAGATGATCTCATTTAGATGCTCACAGCTATGCAGAAACATGCAAATCACACAGGAAGTGAGCCTGTGAGCCTGGCACGCTGTTAGAGGATCTCAGGGCTGACTTTGATGTACAGGGAGTATGAGGAAAAGCTGGGAATTACAACCAAGACACTGAGTTGCTTTAGGCTGTTTGCATGCATGTGTTTGCATACACATGTGCAGAATGCATGCAGGTCCTTCCCTTGTGGACACGATGGTCTGAGCGAGGAGATAGAGGAAGCTGTCAAAAGAGAATTGGAGCTGCCCTAGATGCAGACTGAAAATCTCACCTGAACTGAAAAACACTTTGAAAATGTTTTTATTCCTTCGTCTTCGTGACACATTTTATCACCTGCATTTGAAAAATTAAACAATGAGCTCAAGTGTAGATGAAATATCTGAGTTAAAAATCATGTTGCACTGCATCCTCAGGTTTTTTATTTTTGCTCATAATGCTTTAGTAGACCATTGGATGTATCAAATGTCTAATTTGTCATATCTACCAGGGAAAATGTCACCTAACACAATAAAATAGAAGGGAAAAAATTTTTAAAAGCAGTAGGATATAGTCAGCAGCAAATAGAAACTAAAAACATGATGCAATAATGCAAACAGCAGAATAAAATTCAAGGCTGTTAAACCACTATTTAAGACATGTTATAAATAGTAATTTGTGCCATTCTTTGTAAAAACAGTGGAGGCAAAAACACCTAAAAGCGTTGTGCAAATCTTTTCTGTAACTGATGACTGGGTCATAACTATGAGGATAATTTATTTCAGCAGTGGGTGGATTGGTGTTGGAGGAAAGGGAGGTGCTTGAATAATCTTTTATTAAAGTTTAAAGAGCAAACAAAGAGTTTGCTTCTTTACCTAAGACATGAAAACACAGATCATTATGTGATCAGGCAGCCAGAGATGTAGATTTATAAGTGATGAAAATAGACAAAGAAAAATACTGTGAGTCTGTTTCAACAGTGGGAATGTTTTGATCATTAAAGTCAGCCTGGGAGGGAGATATCCAAATATCAGGTGAGCTTCTTGCCTCTGAAATTTGCAGATTACCTGTAGTAATGATTGGTCTCAGAAATGGAAGGGATGCAGAAAAAATGCAGGTATGATTCAGAAATACATTTTAATAACAAGCAAATAGAAAAAAACAATTCTTGTGAAGCAGGCAGAGACAGAACATAAACAGGTCAACACACACATCAGGAGAGTTTGAAGAATTAACTCGAAAAACGAAGAGCTAGATTTAGTGGTTACTGATCGGGAACAGTTTTGAGATGCATGAGAAAATAAGAAAAAAACTGAAGAAACAGGCAACTGATACAAACAAATGAACCGAGAAGAAAGAGCAGAAGTCCTGCAGAAAACAAAGCTTTAAAACCCACAAAAAGAAACAAAACACTGAAGAGGTGAAGGTAAATAATCTTCCATCTTCTGTAACCGCTTAGTCCTCCACAGAGGGTCGCGGGGGAGCTGGTGCCTATCTCCAGCAGTCAAGGGGCGAAAGGCGGGGGACACCCTGGACGGGTCGCCAGTCCATCGCAGGGCCAAAGGTAAAAAATAATAAATAAATACATAGCTGTGCAGAATTCATATCTGGACGACCTGTAACACACCTCCACGTTCAACAGAGGACAAGCTTCTGAAAAACGGTGAAACAATCCCAAAATAATTTCTCCTGACTTCTCATCATTGTGTAAGATTGTTGTCACTTAAACTCAGTTCAGGTATTGGAAGTTGTTTTTGTTAAAAAAAAAATAGAGCATGAGACTTGACCCAGATCCTGAGATCTTCAGATGAAAACTCCTGGACCTATGGAGAATGAAGGTGGTGATGTTTATTGGTG
Source organism: Callopanchax toddi (assembly GCA_006937965.1). Lineage (NCBI taxonomy): Eukaryota > Metazoa > Chordata > Actinopteri > Cyprinodontiformes > Nothobranchiidae > Callopanchax > Callopanchax toddi. The sequence continues at coordinate 296,878 of SSNR01000019.1, read as the reverse complement.
CGATTTGCAGCACAGGAGTAAAATAACTGGTCAGACTTAGAGAGAAATAAGAAATACAATGCTCTGTGTTGATTGTATTACCATTAGTGCCAGCGCAGGGACTCTATTGTCCTCTTGTTTCCTTATTTTTGACTAAAGTTCCTGTAAAGATGACCACGAGCATCTTCACCATCCAGACTTTCATCTATAATGAAGTAAAACAATACGAGAGGACGCTGCTTTTGTTTTAATCATCATTGGCCCATTTTTACAGTTGCATCATGGAGTCTTTGGGGAGAAAACATCAGAAACAAACAAAAACAACAACAGAAGAAGAACAGCACAACTCTATCACTGACCCAGAAATTCAAACTCTTAACAACAAACTAGATTCTGTGCTTTGTTACAGTGTGAAGTCAGTTACTGCACAGATTTCTGAGCATGAATAAATCTCTCCTCTTGACCATAAAGTACACCTTCACTTTTCAGTTTAAAGAAATCAGAACCACTTTATGCTTCATAAGGTTAATCGTTAAAACAAAGATAGCTCAACATTTTTATGAACTTTCTGTCATGATTGGGGTAGTGCAGGACCCAAATGCAGAGGACAGAGGCAGGAAGAGGTGAGATAAAACCAAAAAGCTTTATTGCTGGACAAACTCAGGAGACACTGGGACACACAAGGCTGGGGATGCAACACAAGGAACCGACAGGGAGTGACTGAACTAAACAGCATATATAGGGAGGGAGCTAATTAAGTAGATGAGACACACCTGGAGGGGATTAGTACAGGACACAGGAGGAGGAACACAGGCACGAACTGGACACAAGGGGGCAGAACATGACACTTTCTTATTAAATATCTAATGACATAGCTCTATTTCCCACAAGTGATAAACAGTTTGTTTATTGACTTTCTTTATTATCTATCATAAAATAAAAATCAATACAATATCAGATGGTATGCTGTGAAAATACAGGCCAACATTAAGAGAGACATTACTGATCGATGTCTATTATAGCTTTATGTTTATGTATTTAGCAGACCCTTTTATCCAAAGCGACTTACAAATGATATTTGACTTTGAGGCTAACAAACAACTAACCCTGACATTAACCCAAGCAAACTACTTAGATGGTTAAACACTAGTCTCTAGGTGACTGTGAGGGGAAAAATAACACTGGATAGAGTGAAGTGCATGAAGAGAGTACAGAGGAGTAGGGAAGGTGCTAGTCTAGAAGATGTTCTCTGAAGAGCTGGGTCTTCAGGAGTTTCTTGAAGATGGACACCTGCTCTGGTAGCTTGGTAGGCAGCTTTTTCATTTAAAATTCACAATCACAACTTTATTTTTTAAACAAACATAGCAAATAGGGTAGCATTTTTTTCTTGTACTTACCACTCCTCCTGTGAACTAAGCTTCCCATGATGGACCCTAATATAGCTTTTGTAGGAATTTTAAAATTGTGCACAAAAAACACAAACAAGGATATCGATTGCCCAAATATTTTTCAGTTTTGCCTGCTTAGATGTCCAAATATCTGTATTCCTCCTTAGACAGCTCATCTCTCAGCAATTAAGGGAGAATTTAAATAAAATCAATAATTATTACATTATATTCTGATTATCCAACGTCAAACTGCAGAGTTAGCAGAGTCCAGACATCCAACTCCCCGATAACACTCTCCAGCTCCTTCTGGGGGACCCCAAGGTATTCCCTGACTAGATGATCCTTCTTGCAAGTTTTGGGTCTCTCCCCAGTCGAACAAAGGGAGGTGACTAGAAGGCATCCTGATCAGATACCTGAACCATCTCAGCTGATACATTTCGACGTGGACTCCTCACCTATAGTCTCTAATTCTGAACCTGACTATACCCTAAAATGAGCCTCTTGTATCCAGATCTCATGACCACAGGTGGAGGTTGGAAGGTCAATGGACCGATGTAAAAAAGCTTTGCTTTTCAGTGCAGCTCTTTTTACATAAACATGACAGACAGAGGCAAAACACAAAGGAAATTCTGGTCTAGAAGGAAATGCAGGCTTTTCAGCTTTCAGGCAACACAATTACATATCAGCCTCAGCAGATGTTGCGATTCATTTCAACTGTAGTTTTTATGTATTAGTAAAAGAAATGGAAAATATATTATTGGTAACTAGTTAATGTGAAAATTAGAGACCTGTGTAACCTGCACAATCATTTCACTAGTGGTGATTTGATATGGGTAGATTGCAATTATGTTTTTTTTTTTGTTCTGCACCTTATGTGTAGACTGTTTTTTTTAGCCTCTTTATTTGACTGAAGATTTCTGGACGTGTTGGTGAGCCAGACCCATCAACTACACTACAGAGACCTACCGGGAACTCTCAGGATTTTCAAGCTAAGAATACTCATACCTACCCAGGTAGCGCAATTGATACTTTAGGTCTTAATTGTTTAAGAAACCTATTTAAATATATGTGTTATCATTTTATCAGTGGTACAATCATCTAATTATGATTGGGCAAAACTCATCATTATAAAGCAGCAAATGCAAGATGGGCTTCACTACATCAGTCATTAATACTTCAGTTCAACCAGAAAGAAAACCAACCAAATAGGAATCTCCTCTTCTTAATTAGTCTCAGAGTGCATGTACAGCATGTGCTATAAACCTTGCATGAAGCCAGTTTTTAAAACTTTACTCTGCAAGAACACAAAACCCCCACTTGACACTTTTGACTAAAATAACCTTAAGACATAAACTCCAAGGTGAAAGCTATACTTAGTGAATCTCAAATCACAATATGTCAGCATTTGCACCTGCCAGGAACAGCCTGAGATTCCTTTTTGCCAAAAAGAGAGGGAAAAAAAGTTGAAGCACAGAAACATGAGAGTCAAATATCCAAGTACAAGACAAGCCCTTGAGATTTTCTTGTTTAGGTTTGAAAGGAAGCCACATTCTGTACTTCTGTTTCTTGCTGCTGGAAATTTTCCACAGAGCTCATGGGCGTAAAAAAAAAAAAGGGAATGAATGAAGATGAGGTGAACTGCACAAACGGGGTTTAAGAGAAGCTGATGACTTATCTGTCTTTATGCCCTTTGCACCAAAGTTTTGCAGCATGAAGACAGAGGCCAGCTGTGTTTTTATATTTCTGTGGATCTGCATAGAGAGCTTGTGGTCATTTCAAGATTATTTTTCTTTTTGTTCAAATTGCTCTGTTGTCTTCATATCCCATGGGATTCCCTGAACAACAAAGCTCTGTAAAAATTTAGCTGAAGAACCTGGAACATTTCCAGCGCTAAAAGCAAATAATGGATGTGGGAAAGAAGAGGTCAAATTAGGCAGGAAAATTGAAAAATAAGATAAAAATGAACACAAAACACAACAGGGTGTACTTGTTAAATGAGTAAAGTCACACGAAACACACACACCAATCTTCAGCGAGTTGAAATGTAATATTGAGCTATTTAAAGTTATTTTTACACTTTGTGTTTTTGTCCTTGTCGCTCAGGAGTTGCAGACCTCTGTTTGCAGCTTCACAAATACCTTTAGGCTTCTAAAAATTCCACATGACCTGTTCTTCACTTGCACCTCTGTTTTGGGAGTTATTTAATGAGAAAGTGTTCGCCACGAGGGATGAGCGGAAGAAAAAGCTGAGCTGATGTTTTTAAGGCAGGGTAGCGTTGATGAGTCTCTAATGCATTCCAAGGGGATTGTTGACTTGGCTTTATTTTTTGAGCTGGGGGATACACAGCTTTACCTTGAAAGTATTGCTGTTGTCCTCACAAAAACGTGGGTATTGTATGAACAAATCAAAGGGCCGGAGAACAAAATCCCCTCAGGCGTTCGAAGACTCACAACTAACAGTGAATAAAACTTGATCATTAAAGTGTCACACTTAAAGCAGCTGACTCAAGCAGTTTGCTTTGTAATTGAGTCTCTGTGCACTTTTATCTACAGTTTAACCATATTGGACTTTTTAGTTTTTTGTTTCACAAGAAACAAAAAACCCTGTTAGTTTTAGAAGTTATGACCTGTGGATTTGACTTAAAAATCATGGCAGCCATTTGTCAATCTAATATACAACAGCTCTTGTACTGCTTCTATTATTCTTTTCACTCTAATTAAATATAGTGTAATACCATTATTAAATTAAGATGCTTTATATTGTTCCTTTGCCAAATTGTGGATTCTTCTGTTATGTGTGGACACAGCACTTGGTTGTCCTGTCTTGTTGTGCATTCTGTTAAGTTACAGATAGATAAAAACTTCCCCCTGAAAATGACCAGGCTCATCAAAATATATATACACATCAGATCTCCATATTGTACAAAATGTTACAATTGAAACCATAATCTGCACGTTCAGGATTTGTGGCTGAAAGCCCCGCCTACTTACCTGCATGCAATCATGATGTTTATTAAGCATAAAAAACTACAGTAATTAGAGCTTTTAGGATATTACATATTTGCACATACAGCAGCAAGATCAGAACTATGGTAATCGATAAGAAAAACTGAGCTTCTTTCTTTTACATGTTTCTTTTGTGTTCCATTTAGGGGTGGGAATTTAACAAGTTAATTTTGCTTAAAGCGGCTCTCTGGAGCATTTTTCTCTGTATCAAAGTTTTCTAAATGTTTTAAATGATATTTCAGGTCTAAACTATGATCTATGGGTTGAGTTCCACAACATCTGTCATTCTGATGAAGACCCTCCTTCCTCCTAGAGACCCCTTTCCATTATTTCTTGCCGCCGACATTTTTCAGCCAATGAAATTCAAATGTCTGCATTCTCTTAACATGCACGTGCATCGACCAAACCTGTACCAGTAGGGGGCGCTGTCGTACAGGACGCTCCGTGTGTTTCTCTGTTTACCGTCTCAGCCTCACAGCTCATTTCTACTAAAAACCTACCCATTCCCCAGCTAAAGACGGATTTATTTTTATTTTTAAACCTTTCACCTCACAGAATGGCAAGGCTTGACAGGGTTACGCGTTTATTTTGGTCAGAAAGTTCATCCAGGGCCGAGTCAAGTTCAGCTTCAGAGTACTGCAGCAGCTAGCTGCTAACAGAGCTAATATCAGAAGCAGCAGGGACAGAGAGGGTTCATCAGACCCTCGTAGTGTTGGATTAAGATTTGTGAACTGTGAGTGATTAAACCCTACACATTGAGCTGTACAGTTTATGCCCGCAACGTATATGCACCGTGTGCACGCGCACACACGCGACCGGACGCACGTGTCGAGGTGTTTTGAGGAGGAGGCTCAAAACACCTCTTGTGTTAGTCTGCAACACACTCATAGTCTGTGGGGTGGAACTAATGTTTGGTTCCGAGTTCCAGCTGTGTATTCTTTTGTGATGAACATTTCTGGTTTCACGTGTGCATGACGGGATGAGAAATGTGCAAAAACACACTTATAATAAATCGTGTGATTGTAGGCCACATTTAACCTGTTTAGTTCATGTTTTACTGATATGTGTTCACTGGTGGAGCTAGCGCTAATGCTAACTACTACAACTGGAGTAAATGTTTGTACTCCAGTTAAATGAGACAGTTTAAGGTTGGCATTCATTAATTCAATTAATTTCTTTAAACAAGTCCCACCACTTGCTCCATTTGTTTACATGGAGGAGGCGGGACCTCAAAACATACTGCTAGCTCATACATTCCTATGTTAAATATCAGTGGGCCGAAAATTAGTTTTTAAAATAAGCAGCTGATGCTTAAAGAAAAATAACTGGAAGACCTCCAGAAAACCCAGAGAATGGTAAAAAATGAATAAATTACAGCTTCAAAGCAAAAATATTCAGCAATGACAAGTATCTGAAGGGTTTTCAGGTGTGAACATAACTAGTCTGCCAGTGTGCATGCACACCAGATATCATGCGTGCATACCAGATTCCTCTTCCCAAATGCGCCTTTGCAGACCGGCGACTTCACGTTCCAGATTGCGCCGCTTGTTGAGACACATGGAGAGGAAGTGCAATGAAAAAATTGTGCACCCTTAATAAATATATCAGATGCCATTTTTGTCACAAGCAAGATTGTTTGTCAGTTTAAATTTCAAATACCTTTTTCTACATACTTTTGCTTTGTGGGTTTTAATTGATTGACTTTAAGATTTCTATCTCAAGAGTCACAGAATGTAGCATCCAAACCCTCACCCATATATTTTTAACTTATTTTTTCTATTTTAAGTTTAACATATGTGTAGGGTTATATAGGGGTAAAGTTGTATATACTGAATATTATTATTATAATTATTCTTAATAATTAATAATAATAGTCAAAACCTCGTAATTAGGGCACCACCCAGCGTTTTCTTTGGAAGGTAAGCTGAGACAACCTTGAATATTATCCTATTTGTATTTTATTGTTATTTATCATTTATCAGTCTGAATCTGAAAGTAGTAAGTTCTTTACCCATTTTCGATATGAAAACATACAAATCACTGGAAGCCCATTTATGATTATATACGGATAAATTTATTTACAGAAACCTCAAAATGAACATGTTATAACAGCAACACAGCAAAGTTAGGAATTTGACTTTGTAACCAGTTCAATTTATTAACAAGATGAATTATTGAGGTTAAATAAATATTAATTACTAGTGTTTCAGAGTGAGAAATGGTTTACTAATGAAATTAAGCTAATTTATTGACCTATGAAGGGAAATTGAAGATTAAAGGATTTTCAGGAGGATGGATGGATGAAGAGAGTTAGGTTTAGCTTGCTTTACCCAAACTGCATCGCATTGCAATAACCACATAGGTTGATTGTCTCACCGAACCACTGAACTTGAATCCCCGAGATACGTTGAGGCCTGAACCGACGGCTTTGTTCCCTCCAGCAGTCACAGTGGTTCCTGTTCCAGCTTGAAGAGAAGGCAGTCAAAGCATGAACGCTCGATGGGTGACTCAAGTGTGGAAGGGTATCAGAAGCTGATGGATGCAGATCTCCAGGATTTGGGCAAGCATGGCTCTCTCTCTCATGGCAGGAGGATGTCTTCATGTTCAGTAGTTTAGCTTCAGATTAACGCCGTCTAAACTTTTGGTTTCTAACAACGGATGAAAGAAAAATAAACTTTAAAACGTCTAAACTTGGTTGAGAAGAATGTAACGTGAAAATAAAAGAAAAGCTTAACGCCGAAAGTTTCTAAGACTACAGGTTTGGAGTCTGTTCTTCCAGGGAGGCCTCATGTCGCAGCTCTGCATCCTGGCTCCCTGGTGGGGGGAAGCAGGGCCAGCATGCAGGCAAGCTGGCGAGGTCCTCAGGTCATCTGAGTAGAGAAGAGGCGAAGAGGCGGAGGCCAGAGCAAGCAAGAGAGGCTGAAGAAGAGGCGAGGCAAGAGAGCAAAACAAGAGAGCTAGCAGTTAGCGCCTTCTGGTTTTAAAGGGGCAGAGATGGAGTCTGGTTCAGCCAATGGTGTGGTTGACTCCACCTTCATCTGCATAAAGGGGAAGTACTTAGGAATGGCTAAAGGGGATTAATTTTTGATGAGAGGAATAAAGTTTCTAATCAATAAAATAAACCTTTACCACTTTTCTCTCTGAAATGTGATGAGTTATTCAGAATCACCTTTTAGACTGCGTGCATCATGTTTATTCTAAGCATAGAAACACATTAAATCCCACATCAGATTAATCAGAGAAATCAGTGACTCTTAGCTTAAGAGTACATTAGACGAATAACATTTCTAGTTTCTTGACTAGATTAGATTTAAAAGAGAAAAATCACCCCTAGATATTTTGGATCATATTGATAAACAATATGAACAGTCTTCAAGGAAAATTAACCAAATAACTTTTACCTAAGTAAATCAAACAGGGAAAAATCAAACTTTATCTTGTAAACACATTTTAAAAGTAAACCTGTGGATATTAACCTTTCTTTATATCAATTTGGATCACATTGAAGTTTATTTCATCTGAAGCCTGTGAGGGTGGAGAGAGGTTAGCACAGATTTTTTCTTAAGGAAAGGAGAGACAAAGGAATTCCTCAGTTTTCCCCACTGGGTGAGAAAAGGTGGGGTGAGGGTCTTCTGGCTCCATCTCATCTGTGGGTTATCAAAACTCCTTTGATCACCATCCTGAAAGTTTGTTATTTGAATAAGTATCACCAAGCTGTAAATTGGCATCAGCATTATCTTTACTGTCAACAGAAAGATGCAAAGAGGGGTCCTTCCTCAGGACAGGCATTTACGACTGCCTGTAGCTGTCGATCCTTCCAGGGTGTGAGGTTGTTTATGAAAAAGGTTAAATGTCACACAAATAATAATCCATTTCTTGATCCAAAATATAAACTTAGAAATAACGTCTATGTCTGCTACATATGATAGTTTAGAACTTTTCTCAGTTCTTCATTTCAATCTCTAGCTGTCTAAATAAATTACCTCTGTATTCATTAAACAAGACAAGAAATAAAATAGCTTGCTGTCTTTTGAATGAAGTGAAGTTTTCCAATGAGACAAAAAGAGGAAAAAGTTTTCAGCCGTTTGTCATTACAGGAACATGAACACAAACAACGACGATCACCATCCCTGTTGATCTGCTGTGTGTCGGTGTAAAAGCTAAAGGAAATTGCAACAATCTAAGTGTGCATTCAGCTGCATTCTTGTATGCAGAAACACAATCCTTTCAATGTGTGACAAATTGCACAGCAGACAATAATGAGCGAAAAATCCATTTTGAGCAATCTCATCTCTGGTAATTCACTCTCAGGGCTGCGTAATGTGCAAACTTATTTACAGACGTCGTCACAAGGAAGCCATAAATACAGCAAATGAGTAATTTCAGATGTACAATGGAGGAGCCTTTATATGCCACTGATTGCTGTCAGCTCCTGCAACAGCTATATCCATTTACCACATGAATATTTTTAGCAAGTACGTATAATCAACTTCCAGCACTGCTGAAGGTGTAGCCACAATATTCACTGGTTATTTCGCTCTGAGTGTGTTCTACTATTGATATTCTAGACAGGAAATTGGATGGAAAGGACAAAAATACATCATTTGTCTCAATGAGGAAGATGGAAAAACTTTATCCATTTAGACATTTTGTATATTCAAGTAGAAGTCTCTGAGTGAAATTCATTGAGGTGTAATGTTAAACCTCACATAATGTTTTAGCAGTATCCTGTTGTTTATGAGCCAGAGGCATAAAAACATTTACTGTAAGATTGACCCCAATAGATGAACCAATAAAGCAGGAAGGAGGAGGAAGTAAAACCGTGGAAGAATGGATCTACAGGTTTAGGAGGGGAAAATCCCTCCTCAGCACAGTGGATTGTCTGTTCATTAAATCCCCCAGGATGTGATGGAGGGAGGGGTAGAGTGTGAGCTATTAATGCAACGTGGGGTGTGCCATTAAAGCAGAGCCACCGCTGACATGAGCACGAGCGCACAGTGAGCTCTGATGTGAATCAGTAGCACCAGACTCCAGAATCAGAACAAATCTTCTTGTTTTAGTGGATGGTGCACATTGACTGAATCTTCTGGACTGTTTTGCTGGAGTGAAAAAAAAATTCATAACAGAATAAATGATAATCTCAGGTCATGTGAGTAATATTGACTCATATTACAGAAATTATGTCTGCTTTCTTGCTGTGAGTACAATGGTAAAACATGTATTTTTCTTTGAACTTGACTTAAATGAGTAGATTTACATTCTGATTATTGTACTCTAAAAGAGATAGGTTACAGGATTCATCATAGGAAAAGGGGGAAATTTGTGACCACTTGCGTATATACCTCAGTACAATGTAGTGGAATTTGTTTGACTTTGACACATGTCCAGACTGGGGTTTGAACCCCACTCTCCCACCTGGGAGGCGATCTCTCCTGCCACTGAGCCACAGTCACCTCCAACTCATTTGTTTTATTTACATGTAATTTTGTGGCTCATTTCTTGTTTCACTTCCATCTCTTTGTAACTGGTGGTTAAAAATAGATTTGCATTGACTTTAGTATCAGAGTTTATTGGATCATTATGTCGTTCTCCTTAAATAATCTATTTCATTTGACAGTAATTATATACATGTTTTATTGGAATGTTTGGCCATTTAAAAAAATTTCTCTACACTTACGTGATTGGTGCATTTACTGAAATCTTGTTCCAGGCACATTGGTTTGTTCTGTTATAGATCTCCCAACTAACTTTAAAAAATGAGCTTAGCACATCTTTCAGACAGAGCAGTTTACAGTAACTTCAACAATTCCCAGCTTCTCTCAGAATATTACGTCCTAATCAACAGGCTGCTGTCCTTGAGGATGGTTTGGCTTGTTTTTAGACCTAAAGTTTAGAAAGAGTTGGGATGTGTTTATTCTAAGGTTGGGAAGATTTTTAAATAACATCCTTATTCATGCCCTCTCAACATAAAGTCTCAGTGCAGAGGATCAAATAAACAGTTTGAACTGGCACTCATTTCCCAGCAAGATAAAGAGAAACTGTCTCATATTTAGGACAATATGACATTTTGTCCCTAATTAATATAACTCTTCATGAACTTCTGTAGACTCTCAGTGAAGATATACTCTTTACATTCAACTTCTTATTAAATTCACTGCAAACTTTAGTAATTTAACAAATATTTAATGTTAACTTCAAAGGAGACAGTTTGCATTCCAAGTTTTAGAGCGGTAAAGTCAACTGTGGACTTTGTCTTCTTAAAGCAGTAAACAGCACCATTAAAGTAAGTTGTAGGAAAAATTTTCAAATCTTGTCGGTTCCCTCTGAAAGGTTCTGAAATAATGTCTCACCAATGTCCCATCAATCAACAGCATCATGGTGGTAATCAGTTAAATGAAATAAAAAACCTGTAAAGAGACACTCAAAACATACTGAGAAAAACACACAGCAGCAACAATGCATTATCATCCAAGCCACCACTTAAATTAAAGCCCAAATTCTTTCCTTCTCAACAGTGTGCGTTTCATCACTCTACATGCAAAACTCACTGAACCAGAAGCTAATGAAGTGGGAAAACAAAGCTCATTTCAAGAAGTCAAAGACATGAACTTAGTCTTATTTTGCTGTTTCATGGTCATAAACTGTTAGAGTAAAAAAAAATATCACTCTTATAATTCATTTTCCCAACTCATAATTCTGGCGCACGCTCATGCAATCACACACGTGCACGCACCACACGTACATTTGCTGTTATCTTGCAGAGTACATGTTTGTAGAACTTTGTCTCCCTTGTAACTAAAGTATCTCCAAATGAGAAACATGCCTTTTTTAACCACAAGGTCATCAACATTTTATTTATTTGTTTTGCTCTCAAGTTATTGTGATGCTAAGCTAGACTAAGCTAGCTCAGGTACCATCAAGCAGGTCTACATAGAGGGCAGGCGTTTAATGTAAACGGATCCATCCGATTGGCCACAGATGGGAAGGGCTACATTTGATTGGTCAAATACTAACATGTAAATAACACAAAGCATTAGCTTACAAAGAGGTGATGTAAAGCATGTGGAAACATTTGAACCAAGCATTTATTATTGTTTTTGATGTGTTTTGTGATGAGCCTATCACACATCATGATGATGATGCAAACCTGCAGCCAAGAGGACAAAACCACACCCAAATGAGTAACTTCTGATTCAATCAGCCGCTGAGTTTGTAAATGAATTTTTGACAAACCGGATGGAGATGGAAACACACTTTGGCACTTTATGAATAAATATTCTAACTCAACCAGGAAGGGTTCCAGCTGAGCTTCAAACCTGAGACATTTATGCTTCATTCTCTGGTGCCAACCACCACACCTAACGGTAAATGAATATTAATTATTCCTAATGTAAAGGTTTTTGTTTTGATTCCACAAAACATAATAAACTTGTCAGTGTTTATTGGATTAGCATTCAGAGCACATCTGTTTTACAGCTGCTGAATGTGCTCTGCAGAGTCTCGCTAATGTGACAGACATGAAAGAGCTGTCAAGACTAAATGACGCTGTCGTGCTCAAAGTGCAGCTGGTCAGAGCTTCACAGTCACAAAACATGTTTAAGCCATCGTAATCTACAGAAAACATACAGCAATTCATTAAAATATATAATACATATTTAAATTAGGATTTTGGAGACAAAAAAATGTATTTGTATATGCTTATGTGGTATACATTTGTAAATATGCAGCAGATTGCTCATCATAGCAAAAACATAATAGAAAGACGAACACATTTTCAGTTTAGGCCTCCTGACACATAATTGAGTGTAATGAAATCCTACTTCATAAACTAAAATTTAGGAATGCCTATTTTTCTACTAACCTAAAGATAACATTCTACTAGTATTTAATGGGATGGAAAATGCAAAGAAACCCAGTTCTAATACTGAATATGATCCAAAGCTCAGTGCCGCGGCTCGCTGTTCTGTTTCATATTAGTAGTCTAATATTTTAAATCTCTTGGTTAATCCTCCCTATTTAATTCAATTTCCTGTTGAAATAAAAGCCTAATAACTAGTTTAACATTGCTCAACGTGGTCTATCCCTCCTGCTTTAAGGAGGTTAGCATTTTAATGTGTTATTAGCAACAGGAAATGAAAGTGGGTTCCAAAAGTGACTCAGCGTAACGAAAGGTGACAGGAAACCTGGTTTCAAGACCTGATTACTCATGAAAGATCAGATGGTTCATAATAATAAATAATCTCTGTTGCCATCAAGTGTTTGGAATATCAGCTTTATTACATCCTGGGGGACGGTGCCTACTCCAAACACTGTGCTCTTAATTAACAACTTGGCAATTAATGCCACATTGAGAATTAGGTTGTATAATCGCCTTACCCCTTGGCAATTTATAAAACAAATATCAGGCAATGCAGTGATGTGAAACAAACAACTCGTTGCCTCTTATGGCTGTGGTTTATTATTGCTTTGTGCAGACTTTGATTGGGGACTGAAACAGCTCCTGGCATCTTGAAGTTGAAAAAGCTGCTCAGCACAGAGTTTGGTTTAAATGCCCAACTAAATAAATCAAAGTTAGAAACACTAAAGGCAGAGCAGATGGTTGAAAACTTTGAGAAAATTGAATAGTTTATCTCAAAATACTTGCTCACATTGCAGTTGATTTACTTCCCGTGAAATGCTTGTTGTCTGCTAGAAGGATTGAAATGAAAGCTGCTGGGAACGTCCTTTAAAATGCAACCTGACAATGCTGAGTCTCTTACCTGTTCCTGCTGGCCTCCTTCAATTTTCTTTGTGCTGTGAAGTGGAAATTAAGAATGATAGGCCTTGTAAGGGTCCAGCCTCAAAACACTCCCTTTCTAAACTGCTCTCTCCACAAGTGTGCCACTTATTTATAGACGATGGCTACGGTGGATTAACGAGAATCCCCAGGACTACAGTTTGGAGAAATGACTTTAAGGGCTTCTTGGCAGGGTCCAGCCGTCCATTTTGCTGCACAAAACCCAGCTGATCCTTTTGGCTTTGGGTTGTAGACATCAAACTCAGCGGTGAAAGACAACAGCCTGATGCTGTTGGAAATGAGGTTATGTATATAAAATCCTGATGCTTACAGTAGGAGTTCTTTGTTACTCAATACAGACAGGAGTGATTCATACTGGATTAAGACCTTGCTACACTCTACTGCATGCTGCTGTGCCAGATAGGTTTCCCCTGCTGTATTTTGCATCCCTGAGATGCTCTCATGCACTCATATTACAAGATACTTCAACAGAAAGTCTCTATAATCCTTTCACATACTGTATACCCAAAATTGCACCAAACCCCGTGACCGTCTTGGTATTCGATGCCTCATTAGCACAACGCTGATGGTGCACATAGGGTTGTAGTCCAAGCATGAGACTGCCTTCAAGTTGTTTTAGATGTTTTAGTATGTTGCGCTTCAGGAAGAAATGTGCACAAGGATTTATTGGCTGACACATTCATCAAGGTGGTTAAATAGTATGGCGTCCAGTTGTGGAAGAAATCTATTTGATATACCTGCTGCAGCTGGGTGGATTGATTGCAGGTGTGACACAACAGCAACAACAGGAGGCACTCTGAGTAGGAGGAGCTCAGAGAAGGAGAGCCAGTCCAAGCTCACCTGTAAAGGAGAAAGACTGGAGGAGGAGGAAAGGAAAAAGGAAGAAAGATTAGAAAGGTTCCTCTAACCAACAGTAATGGGTGTTTTTAACCTAAAGACCTCATTAAGGTTTAACACCCACCGTCATAGTGGGGTCTTCATCCTGTAACAGTTGTGTGTTACATGTTTTAAAAGTGACAGGCAAACAGATGATAGAAACTGGAAGTTTAATATAAAACAATAAAGACAGTTAAATACAAAAAAAAAAAGACGGCTATATATATATTTTATGTTTACCTTACCCCAATCTAATCTTAAAAATACTAACATGGAGTATGTGTACTTTTCATATACTAACAGAATAACAATAATGTTTGTAGCGATTTGAGAAATAATTTGTGATGTGTGAAGCCTGAGTAGATGCTTTTCGTTTTTGATTTTATTAAAAAGCATCAGCATGGCTCTCAACGATTGTAAATAAACGAGTAAAAGCTGCTCTCTGTCCATGCCTGCAAGTGCTGGATTAGTCCAGGGTTGCCCTGGCAAAGCTCTACGTCTTGGCACACGTTGGCAAATCTATGCAGAGACTTTGCCTGGCATCATTTGACACAAATGTGGAGCGTGATCACACTGGCTACTACGTCTTCGCTTCCACAATTTAATTTGAAAGTTACTGAAGGTTCAAACGACAGGACGGCTGACCAGAATGCAAACCTTCCATTCGTTTCCCTGCTTTTCTTGCTTTCTGTGTTGATAAGCAGAGTTGCTCTCGGCCTCCCTTGATGCTACACATCCTTTCAGTTGTGAACAGCCATTCAGAGTGCCGTCAGACAAGGCAGGCAGGCGCTTTCAGGAAGAAAGGCAATATTTCACACTTATCAGCTTGCTAAAGAAAAGTGCAAACCTTGCTATATGCTTGTTGAAAGGGAGGAAATAATGCCTTGGGCCAACTCTAAAGATGTTTACACTAACAAAAACACAAAGCTGTTTGCCTGTATTTTATGTATTTGTTCCAGTTTACAGACTTTTCAGCGCAGAGTGACAGAAAAGTGAAGGGACGTAGCAGGACTGAATAGGAACTCAAAGGGCTGCGTCTGTTCACTATTACAGATTTACCTAAGATAAGTTTTACAAAACTAACTTGTAGAGCCAGATTGTCTGATAACATCTGGGGAAACGTAAGAAAATAAGTGAACGGACAAAAGTTTTGTAGCTACAGTGTTGCTGAATTCTTCTGTCATTTTTGCACTTTAGTGTCTACAGCGACTGCAAATCTGAGAAAATAAAGAAACATTTAGGAGTTAAAACATTTACTTCCCTCTTGAGTTGGTGGAGGCCAAAACACGGCAGTCACTATCAGACTTATAATGTTCAAGGGCTTGTTCAGTGAGTTTTTAAAAGTCCATTTGTGTTTTCATTTGACAAAAAAAAAAGGCTGAACAAGCTCCAAGCTCACAGCTAAGGGAATTTCTTTTAATTTTACGTTTTGCACATTAAGGTAAAAAAACAATCAAATAGTAGAGTCGCCAAGAAAACACACTTGTTTTCTTCACTTTGCCAGCTTTACAACCTCTCTGTTTTAACCTTTCAACCTTTTTTTTGGACTCTTCAGTATTTTTCTTCTCAAAAGACAGCTGTACGTTGAATGCACTATTTTCCCTACAGAAGAAAAGCACTTGCTATAAGATGCTGAACTAAAAGAGATGAAATGTTTAACCATTCCCTTCTGTGTAATCGAAGGCAGCCTACAAGGGAAAGTATCAAGGCTGGTATGAGTAATTTGCTCCTCATTAATAATTCAGCGTCACTGACAGCTGTGAGTTGCATCAGCTCTCACTGTACATCTGTAGACTTAAAATGTGATATAAAATATGTGCATTATTATTCATAAACATCAGCTTTATCAGCTATACCAAAAGGCAAGACTGACAAAAACAGGACATGGGTTTCCAGTCAATTTAAGGAACACTTCATATACAATTGACACCTGTTTGATTAGAAAAGCACAGGTGGGTGAATTGATCCTCTGGTAGAGAGTTTTTAGTGAATCGTCATCTACTTAAAGGGACATTTCAGCTATTCTGAAACCTGTCTCTGTGTAATATAGGTGGGCACAACCCAGATATCATGTGTGTACCTGATCCCTCTGCCCAAATGAGCCTTTGCGGACTGCTGCTGTCATGTGGAACTATGTTTGGGAACTGTTTTTGTTGCGACACCTAAGTGTGTGTCCCTAATTTGCTTCCCCGATAGAACTGATGGCTTCATGCTGTTATTCCAAAAAAGGTTTTAAAGCATACTTTGCAACTTTTTCATATTTTAAAATCTCTTCCTTGAGCCAGTATGTGCTAATATGACCCTTTGGAGGGTTAATGAAAAGTCACACAGCCTGTTGCTTAGATCCGGAATATCACGTTTGCAACTTCTGAGTCTCCGGTCCAGTGCCCCTGAAATCTCACAAAGCCACGTATCTCGCGAGGGTTAGGCTAACCCAAAGTGGCTAGTTGTTATGCTAGCGCCGGAGTGTTTTTAGCTTTTTTTCGAACTCTCCCTGCTTGAACACAGCTGATTTCTTTGAAGGAGTAAATAACCACTCATGTAGAACGCAATGAAGGCTGAGGAGACATTTCAACAGTTAGATTTAAGGCCGGTTCACACGGCAGGATTTTCAAATAGTCGGCCGATTTTAAATCCTAAGAGACCACACACGTGGCGAGAATTTTCCTTTAAAAATCGCGGACCCTGACCGTCCTGATCCTACAGTGTGTGGTGGGATCACACACGAACCGATTTTACACACAAACATTCCCATATCAGACGTGAAATCTCGCAGAACTTCACGAGATCAAACGTGACTTTGGAGTAAACAAAAATGAAAGCTTTTATTTTTTATTAAAAACAATGAACGGGAGGTGTTTTGGGCACGTCCTGCCGGCAGGAGACCCCCGGTCGACTGAGGACAAGCTGGAGGAAATACATCTCCAGGTTGACCGGGGGAAACGCCGGGCGTCCCAGCTGAGGAGCTGGCGGACTTGGCCAGGGAGAGGGATGCCGGCTGCCCCGTGACCCGGACCCGGATAAGGGGAGGAAGGTGAGATGAGGGAAATAAACTTGCGATAGTCTTAAATAATCTGAGCAGCTGTTTTGATGAGAGATTCATTTCGCTCTGCGCAGCCTGTCAACTCGCTCTCTGATTGGCTACACGTCAATCTACACAGACAAATTCTCGGGGGACACCACACATGCTGCGATATCGGGTCTAGACAATCCAACATGCTCGATTTCACAGATTTGCAATCGGAGCAGTTCTGACGGCGTTCCGAGCGGACCAGAGCGCTCTTAACCCACCACACACGAGAGGATTATCTGTTAAGATTATCTTTAACGATCAGGCGCGTCTTTAAGATTATCGGAGGAGGAGAATCGGGGCAAAAATTGGGTTAAAAATCCTGCCGTGTGAACCAGCCTTTAGGTGTTTCTGAGCAGAAACAATGGTGCTAACGTTTTTACGGCAGCGATTTAAAACGGACACCAGGGGGAGCAAAACAAGCAAAACTGCAGAGTATCCCTTTAAATAAAGGCAACGGGACTTCTTTGGTTCTTTGAAAAAATGTTGCTTCTCATCTGAGGACTTTGAAACGTCTTCAAAGAAGCAAAGAAAACCAGTTGCCTTTATTTAAAACCCTTTTTGGATTACCAAGACCTGGATGACTGAGAGCCTTCACCAGCATGATGACATTGTTTTAGAGCTGTTCTGTTTCAGCCAGCGACTGAGTGTTGTTGAATAGTGACTCCTGGCTTCAAGCATCTCAGGTGCTTTCACGTTCCTGATCGCACTGCCCCATGATCATCAGACACTGAAGAACTTCACATCCAGTTGCAGTGCTGTGAAGGAGTGCTCATATAGTTATAGTTATTATTCTTTGTTAATTATCTGTTAACTCATCAGTCCTGTTGGATGTAAACCTTTCTCCTCAAACCAGATTATATCCATAACAAATGAATATTAATTATTAATATCTTTTACATATAAAACACACTTCAAGGCTAATATGTCTCTATTAGTGCACTTTTAATTGTGTGTTCTGTGCACTAATGATTTGTAGAGTAAAATCACATTTTGCGAGCACATTGCAAATCTTTACAAAGTCCTTTTGTAATGACATTAATAGTCCAATCAAAAATGTCAACAATGATGTCATTAATCACTGTTCTTCTTGCATGTGTTAATAGAGCTGCTTGTCCAAATCGATTCAGAAGCACAGGGGATGCATTTCA
Source organism: Callopanchax toddi (assembly GCA_006937965.1). Classification (NCBI taxonomy): domain Eukaryota; kingdom Metazoa; phylum Chordata; class Actinopteri; order Cyprinodontiformes; family Nothobranchiidae; genus Callopanchax; species Callopanchax toddi. Next base: position 278,612 of record SSNR01000019.1, on the reverse strand, counting down.
CAATCACATCTTTAACCATGACAGCTGGTCACAACCCACAGGCAAGGGGAAGTCTCAGCTCAGAGTGATCGGAGTACACACACCAAACTCGCTGACTGTACACACAGTGAGATCATTTGACAAGGACACCAAAGCGTGTGATGTAAACAAACCAGACACAGCACGCCACAGGGCCCAATTTAACAGCAGGCATTTAAATATTCTCTTTAAAGCACTGTGCAGTTGCAACCTTGTTGTACCTTGGTAGCACGCAGAAGGCCTTGGCATGCATTCAGAGGGCGGCAGCGCTAAAGAGAAGCCTCGTACTTATACAGTCAGTGGAGGCCAACCAGCCACTTCAGCGGCCTCGCTTTTGCCAAATACAACTCGGTTTCTCCTGCTGTTTCTCTCTGTGTGATTCATTCAGGTTCTTGGCTTTTTCAAGCTATATTCACACAAGTAGTGCTGTTTTTGAGTGTGGAATTTTTACTTCTGGGTCACCAAGTGTGTCAGGAAGCAGAGTGAGAAATTCAGTTAGTGATAGGATTATGCCCTAAATCACACAAAAATAACGAGCACTTAAACAGTCTGAAAACTTGTTGCAAGTTTTACTTGGCAGTTGGCACCATGACCAGTTCAGCTTTAGCACAAGTAAATCTAGAAAGACACTTTTTTGATATTCTGGCTTTTTTCACTCTTGATTTTTAATTTGCTGGTTTGTCCCAATCCACACATCTACAGCATCCACTTTCTGTTTTCTAATTTGTTCTCCAAAAACAGGTGCTGCAATTGATCTGGAAAGGACACGCGGAGGACACGGACAGAGGTCCCGCAATCGTATCGTCCACCTGTGCAAAATCTGGGCAACATGGAGTTTCTTCTCCCTTCAAAGATTTTCTATTGAGTTCAGATCAGGAGACTGGTTAGGCCACTCGAGGACCTTGAAATGCTTCTGACAGAGACACTCCTTAGTTGTTCTGGTTGTGTGCCTCTTGAGTCATGCTGGAAGAACCAGACATGACCCTTCTTCTATACTTTTACTGAGGGAAGGAGGTTATTGCCCAAAATCTGGAAATAAATACCACATAAATTTGCAATAAAATGCTAATAAATTATTTCAAAATCACACAATGTGTGATTTAAAAAAAAAAAAAGATTCTGTCTCTCAGAGTAAAGCTGTACCTATAACGAATACAGACCTCTTCCTTATTTGTAAGTAGGAAAACTTGAAAATACAGCAGGGGATCAAATACTTATTTTCCCTCTGTAAGATTATGAAGTGCTAACTCAGCATAATGCCAAGGTTGATTTTTATATTGATCATGAATCTCTGTTAAAGCATCTTATGAGTAGGTGTATTGGTGAATTGATAAAGACTGCAAGCACACTATTGATCACGTTCTGCTCTTCAGATCTGCTACATCACAAGATATTTTAAGCAAAGTTGGATCAAATCTCAAATTGGTCATTTTTGTATACTTTGTGTAATTTTATGTGATTGCATTGTGTCTTATATAGGTAACAGTTTGAATGATTTAATGTAATTTATAGGCTTCTACTGTACTAAACATACTTCCATAAGGGTAACATTGGCCAAATGCAGGCTAGTGCAAAATACAAAACACAAGTCAAGTGAAAAAGTAGCAATTTGACCAGCACTCAGACAAGAGGTTTATGTTGCCCCAGTTATCATGCATAAAGATAACAAAGCTAATAGTGCAGATACAATGTGATTGTGCAATAAGACGTGAGCAAATAGAATAATGTAACATGGTGAGCACCGCAGCGTGCATGCATAATGCAAATATTTACCTTTCCACTTCAGCAGAGCATGATGAGCCAAATATGCATCTCATTTACATCCCAACACTGGAGGTGGTGGAGAGAACATCCAGGCTGGAGGACCTGGAAGGAAAAAACAAGGTCAGATCAGTTCATATCCTCTGGTGATTTTAGCGTTATATGGTGAGAAACCTTAATGTTACACATTGACACCTTTTGCTATGCTTACACTTTAATCCTTAACAGAATATAACCAAAATGAGGATTTTATTCAGTAACCTCAAGGGTTTTGTAACATCACTGACTTCTTCTTACTTTGGCTCCAGGCAACAACTAAGGGCTCCTGATTTTGCCCAAGGCTGCGTTTATCAAATTGCACATCTGCCACTAGCTTTCTTTGCAAATGTGTTCTATAGATATGAAGCAGTTTCATTACTTTTACGTGTTTTGTCTTCTATTTAACAATGTAAAACTGAAACAGATGCACATTTAATGGCTTAACCTTTAATGAGGAATTGAAATATTTATAAAACAAAATGACCGTTAAGGTTAAGGCCTCGCTGAGGTTACCCCTCTAGTGTGTTTTTCCAGTCACTTATTAGGACATCTCTCTTATGCTTTTGACATTGGCTGTCAAAGATATTTGCAATCTTAATGAAAGGGTGATTTTACATTCTGCTAGTTCTGCAAAGAGATTATGATGCACGGGGGCATTGTAGGGTTTCCTTTAATTAATCCTTCTTGTTGAGTGAGGAGGGACACTGAGTTTAGTCTCTGTGAGTCGAGAAATACGACAACTTTCTGAGATTGACAAATCTAAGTTATGACTAATTGGAGACAAAAAACAAGGTACAAGATGAGCACAAACTACAATAGAACCCAAAGAAGTGCAATAAAATAATATCAGTAAAATGTGGCTGAACTGCAAACAAATTGAGATGTTGATGGTGTTACAGTGTAGGCAGGAGTGTCAATACAGAACTGTCCTACACTTTGTGAATGTCTCGGTGACAAGCCCCTACTATCTGGATAACATCATTAATCCAGCCATTGTTCCTATGCACGAACAACACAGGACTCATTTACTGTAATCTTTATTGACGTCAATGCTCCAGCTCATCAGGGTTACATCATTAGGGAACAGCTGCTGGAGACTGGGGTACCTCAACATGACATGCACTTTCTCCAGACCTGAAACCCATAGAAAACCTATGAGATCTGCTGAGTTACCATGTAGAGCACGGATGCCCAAAACACATCGCAGAGGCATGCTGGTAGATCGCGGGACAGTTCTTGTGTCCATCCACCCATTGTCTTCCACTTATCCAAGGTTAGGTCACAGAAGCAACAGATCTAGGAGAGAAACTTAAACATCCTTTTCCCCAGCAAGCACGCTCTAGCTCCTCCTGGGGGATCCCAAGTTTGAACTCTGCCCCAAGGTTTCTTCTTAGTGTGATGTATAGAAACCTCCAAAGGAAGACCAGGAAATATTTTAGATGCATATCTTTGATGTCAGTGAACACATCGGTAGATTCAGCTTTGCCCTTTGGCTCAGTTCCTTCTTTACCACAACAAACAGGACTAACACCCTCATTACTGAAGACACAGCCCTGATCCATTGGTTTATCTCTTGCTCCATCCTACCATCACTCACAAACAAGAAACTCTTCTGCTTCAGGTACAGATTATCTCCTTACCCAGAGTTTCTTCCAGTGGAGAACCATGGCCTCAGCTTTGGAGGCTTCCGGTCCTCATTGATATTCAGCTAAGGTTTTTTTCTTTTTAGCCACTTACTGTCATTTGATTTAAATTGGATTTGTAATTTAAGGTTATGAATGACTCATGAACCATGTTATGAGTAAAAACGTGATTAATAAGGATAAAAGGCTTAGAACTGAATTTTTTTAATATCCTCAACATGTGACAGGTATTATTCCAGCATTAGTATCCTTTATCTACTGCTCCCATTTGTCCTCTTTCTCCTTTGCTTCCCCTTTTTTCCCTCTAAGGACAAACCTCCAAGCAGAAGCCATGGAAATTCGATGTGACAATCTTGGCAGGATTGTAGGATCAGAAGCCATTAGAGCAAAACTCATATTTAGCACAAAGTCATTGGAAAATGAAACCAGGCCCCCCATGTTTGTTCTATTTCCAGCCGAAGATCCTCATCGAAGTCCTTTCCTGTTTGCTTCAACCTGCTTTTCCAGGCGTTGCACTCTCAGGAATTTAATCTGTCAAGTCTACAGTAGTGTGAGCTCACTAACACAGCATCTCCTCTCTAAAATGAAACTGGAAAGCCAACAGCAGAACAATGAACAGGAGCTATCTTTTCCTGTTTAATTCAAATGCAGCTCACGCTTTGTGTGTTTTCAGCACCTTTTAAGTGGAAAGGTGGAGAATGCTTCTGAACAGTGTCAGTTCGTACAAAAATAAACATACACAAACCCGTGCCTGTACTTTAAAAGACTTAAAACATGCATGCATGTGTGCACGGCACCACAATGATCCACAGATGAGTAGAAAGTGGACCAGGCAGAGCTGACAATCAGCTAGATGCCTTGAAGCAAGGAGTTTCCAAAAGCCACTCTTTCCATTAGGAGCTTTCTCCACACTGAGGCCTCCCCCCCCCCCCCCCCCCC
>SSNR01000019.1:236362-274202 GCA_006937965.1 Callopanchax toddi | reverse complement strand
CCCCCCCCCCCCCCCCCCACCATGCTCATAATCACCCCCCTCATCTCACAGTCACTGTGTTTGTCAGGTTTGTTTTGCTGGTGAGCTACAAAGATGGGTCCAAGCCGGGCTCATCTGTTCATTATTTCAGCGAGGAGAAATTCCACATCTCACCGTTTTCTTTTGTTTTTCACTCTGGCTTTTTCATTGGGTATCTGGAGTCCCATTGACATTGTTCATAACTTTGTGCCTTTGCTGGAGGATTTCCTCTGGCGTTGGACTCAGTTGATCAAAATCATCAAGGGCAGAATGTGCTAAAAGGTTTAAAATACAGCGTTGCACTGATTGGTTTGTGTTGAATGAATGTGTGATTTGCAGATTTTTAAGGAGTTTCAATTCAGTCTTTATCATAAAGCTCAAGAGTCACTTCCTTAATTTCTCAACTGTCTTTGATGTAAAATACATATTTTGTTAGAAAAAAACACCATTGCTAGTAAAAAGAAAAGTGGATGAGCACAGTACTTTTAATTTCTCTTGCAGGGTGTTTATTCTATTCTGAGACAGTCTGGTGTTCCCGCAGTGAATCCATGACCCGTGCCACTTTATTTTAAAGCTTCTGAGAAACAATGAGGTTTGAAGGGAAAAATAAAAAGATTCCTACATACGTATCTGCTTTTGCAGCTCAGGTTTGTGCATAGATCTGCCTCCAAGGTGTCCTCAAAAACCTCATTATGATTCAAAAGGCAAAGCAGAGTCTTAAACATATAAAAGCCAGCTTCATTAGGCATGTTGTGTCAGTAATATGGGCTAAAAAAACATTAGATTAAAGATTATAATCCCATTCTAATAAGAAAACAAACATTTAGTGCATTAAGTACGTTTTCTAGATGTTTGCCCTTCAGTTTCACACCTGAACTGTGTTTTCACAGGAGATAATCCTGTGCTTTGAATGTGTGATGTGTGGTTTATGCTTGAATTTGACATTGGAATTTAAAGTCTCTACAGAGGTAGTTGAAAGTGTGTGAACTATTGTGAATTTTCTGTTATTATGTGTGAATGTAAAGGATCACATAGTCTAGTTATACCAACAGCACCCAGCAATAAGACACTTATTGCCATTTATTGAAAATGGTACCATTGCTAACACATAAGTATCTAAAGCCTATTTTGAAGTGTGGTTCTGGGACTAATTTACCTATTTATCTTCAGTTTGGAAAAACAGATCATCTCTGACCAGCTTGACGGCTAACGTTTAGCCATAGTAACCCAAAGGCATTTTATAGCAGTTCATTCAAACACTATTTTCTAAACCTTCACAATGTCACACTACATAATTTTGTCACAGAATGTTATAATTATTAGCAAATGGCAGCAGACCCTGCTGCTTTAGCAGTTCTGATGCAGCCAACGGCTCAATCCACTTCCATAGCTGCGTCCACAGTGGAATTAATGCTGTTCTTTAATAAAACTCAAACAGAGAGCAGAAGTAATTAACGTATTTAATAATCATCAGATGTTTTGAGGTATGTGTATATGTTTGAAACTCTTCTTGGAGTTTTGCTGTGGACGCTATGGGAGTAGAAAAACAATAACACAATGCCTCATTTTTTTTTAGCGATTACAAAATAAAAACTTTGCTGTCTTAAGATGTTTTTGAAATAACTTCAGACGATTTTTTTCTGAAAACAGTACGCCATCTTTTTTCCTTTGCATAGCATAAGTACTCCATAACTGTTCTCTATTATGTGATGCTGCTTACCAAACTGTGTCGGTGTGTGTTCTGACTCAGTAATGCATGAATAGACATAAATTGAAAAATTTATTTCCACGTATTCCGACATTTTAAATCACCGGTGTGGCTAACCAACAAATTGCACTTTAACATTAGTCAATGCAAGACTAATTTAGTTGCTTGGAAATTTCTGGTAAAGAAACAATAATTTAGAAGAGTGGAGTCAAATCCTGGTCCTCAAGGCCAACCGTTCTGCATGTTTGAGTTGTTATTCTGTTCCAAAGCACCTGATTCAATAGTTTGATGACCCGTTCAGCAAATTCTCAAGAAGCAGATTACACAGATTCTTCTGATCATGATTCAGATTCTTGGATTTACAACAAACTCCTAATATATACACACACCTGATGGTCATTAAATTAACTGAACATTCCTGTTTGCATATATTGAGAGAAAGCTACAGTATGTATCCACAGTATGGGCAAAGAGGAAAGCATTTTGGGTAAACTCTGCTTGACATAGTAGCAGACACGGCAGACAGATGTGCTAATCAGGTTTTTGAAATCTCCAATATATTATATCTGCAGCCACAAAGGACAAAAACAAAAATCAAATGCAGTGTCATGTTCTAACTTTGTCAGCTCATTTGCTCCGTTTCCTAAAATTTCATTAATCTGAAGATGTGACAGAAGCTGTCAGAACACAACTGGTCTTGTCAGGTCCAAATTGCCAGCTTCAGAAAGCAGACGATCAGGACAGGAGATGTTTGAGGAACTCAGTCTGACAGCCTCCCTAAGAGACTTGGCTCCAGCGTAGCACAGTCACCTCTTTCTCCTTTCCCTTTTAAAGGATAGTTATCTACTTGTCAGGAGGAGGACATGTCAGGTAGAAAGAAGGAGGGAAAAAAACAGAGGGGGCTGTGAAACCCGTCTTCACACCCAGACTCTCCTTACGTGATTAATGAAACAATTGACTCGGTGATTAACACCTTTGTATCGAGTTACTAAAAAAAGCCCAAAGAGACCTGAAATGGCAAGATATTGATTTTTGTCTCGTCCCTAAGCACAACACCTATCTCCCTGTCTTTTACCCTATGACCATGAGAAATTAAACCCAATGCAGTTGTGCTAATTATCCAACTCATTACCATACTCACTGGGGTAATTTTGCACATTTTATGCAGGAGGCATCTCCTGTGCAAAGAGGAAACTGCTCCCTAAATGCTGTACGTTTGTGTAGTTAAACGACAGAAGGGAGTGATAACAAATGAATTATGAGTTCAGTATAATGAACTGTTTGAATAGCACTCCTGGATCTCACTTAATCAGTTGTGACTCTGGTGGGAGTGTCTAGTTTTATGCACTGTTTTTACTGTACAAAATATGGGACTTTTTCTTTTACGTGGCAGGTTTATTTGCACCATTATTATGCCAATACTCTCATCTCCTAAAGGCCAGACATTGAGTAAAATGTTACAAAACTTAAGATTTGTGGGTTATAGTGTTGCTTTATTTTCTAAAGAAATGTAAACAAAAAAAAATTTAATTAGTGGGTTAGAGACTTTAACACAACCTAACAAATCAGGAACAGTTAGTACAACCTTCACTTTGCTACATTAAAATGAGAGCGTATGCTTTGAATCATGTGATTTATTCTTTATTGTTTTAAAAAATAATTGGTAACAAATTTTTACTCAAAATCATGAATTCTACAAATGATAGAGATTATCAATAGAAAAAAATAAATGATTATATAAACACCAGTAAAATTTGATCAAGAATTCAATCAAATCTCAACATTTAAATTTACTACCAAGCATTTTTGATTTAGTTCAATGGAATAAAAATTGCTCTAAGCTACCATGTGAGCATTCATTTGCTGTGCCTCAACAGGATGTGAAGCTTGTCAGATGTGCCATCGGGACCGTGAAAGTGCCTGTCTGCAAAGGCTGTTGGGGCGGTAAGTTCTTGTACTCATGCATGATATCTGGTGTGCACGCGTCCTGGAGGACCAGTGATGTGCATTCATGTTTTAAAAAGCGTTGATCAGATACTTTAATAACGTCTCTTTTAGTAAAGACAGTGAATTTCTTTCTGCACATTTTTTAAATTTGCTAGTTGTCACGATTTAAAATGCACAATTAATTGGTGAAAACTTTTTTCTGGAAAAGAAAAAAGAAAATGCATTTCACTGCAACAAAACAAAATTGATTTTTAAAATTTTAATGATGAAATTAGGAAGGATCCCTTTGCTTTTATTATTCAAAAATAAAGTCATCTCACTAATACGGAAGAGCATTTCAGAGAATTAATTTTCATCAAAGCATGGCCTACAGATACATTCTGTTGTGACACATCCAGCCAGCTATGTGCAGCCCTCAAGAGGAAACAGCAGCGATATCTAATACAACTGCTTCATAACGTTCAGACACAACTGCATTTTATTAACTTCAGCATGTTTATTTCAGCCATTTTGATAAAGGAGATTAGGAAGTGCTGGTGAGAAGTGAGTGCAAAAGCAAAACCGACCCAACTGTGGTCTAATTAAATTGCAGTTGTGACAGGAAATGGGATACAAGCGATTTCTGTTTGTTTGGCCTTTTCATCCGGTTATTAGTTCAAATGAAGAGCAACATTGTATGGAAGGTGGCATTGCTTTTCCCTGATTTTTGATTTTTACTATACAAAAGACAAAAATACAAAAAATGTATGAATAAAAATACCTGCATTAAATTAAAGTCAAAGATAAAATAAGTTCCTTTCATGAAACTTTATTGCAGTCCTTATGGATTTGGTGTGTTTTTTGTAATTGTTCTCGCCTAAAATAACAAAGTCAGGCATTTTTTCAAGCTTTCTTTACGTTTAAGGTTTTATTTTGTTCATATGCACACAGTCAACCTCGTTACACACATACACACAAAGTGAAGACTGCCACAGCGGCCATTACAGCATGAGTGGTTTACTTTACTATAGCTTTTAGAGTGGTTTGCCTCAAAGGATAGCTAATTCAGCGGGAAGAGTTTAGAAAAAAGAAGCGATTTTTTGTGCACACTGCAAAATTTGCAAATAATGATTGAATTTGTGTTCAGTTGCGATCGCAACTTCCTGGAGGGACTTTTTCATAAGGAAATTGTATGGAGCATTCAGTTTGACAGTATGTTTGGATGACACACTTTTTTCACCCTTTAACTGACACACCAAGAAAAATGCTATGAAACATTTTTTAATATAATTGTATTCATTTGAGGCAGTAAGAGTTATACAAAACAAATAATATAAAAATTATAATAGGGTAGTATTAAGGTAAAGTGATAATGAACTTTTTATTTTCTAAATTTTTTTAAATAATTTTTTAAGTTTAATAGTTTTTTCCTGGTTTAGTGCACGTATCAATAAGTTTTAGAGATTAAAATGTGCTCTACCAAGCAAACGACATGCCAGTTTGAGGACCTTTAGGAAAACATTTGGTTGTATTTAAAGAAAACTATTAATACATTGTTTGCTCAACAGCCAAATGCTAATAAAATAATCAAAAGGATAATTCAAATGACAAACATTTAGATCGGAAGTTGTCTTCACTGCAGCAGAAGTGACAGCTGGACTTTCAGCTGACTGTGGTCCTTATCCCAGCAGATAGAGGACAGCCAGCTGCCCAGATGTACCTCAAACAGAATCCCCCCCCCACCCCCGGTCCATGAGTCCCGTTAGCCTCAGATGGCCAAATTCCTGCTCTCTCTCTCTTTCTCTCTCTCTCTCTCTGTGTCTTTCTCCCCCTTCCCACTGAGTAATGAGTCGGTCACTGTGGGACATTTTCAGGCAGATTTCACTGTTCAATTCATCAAATTGTACAGATTCACATCAGTTGACTTGTGGCTCATTGACCAGCTGACATAAATATGTGGATCCATGCATCTTCTCGACGACCTTAGGAGATCATCTACTGAAAACATTTCACATGATTGCTTGACCAGACACACTTAACCCAGTGTCGCTGGTGCTCAGCGAGGCAAGGAAAGTACTTGCTCAACAAATAGTCGCTTTTCTGCTCCATTTCAGATGATGTATTCCTAATGGCAGTTTCGGACTGCGCGGCATGAAAACAGCCTGGCATTAGGGACAAAGTTTTAGAAACATAGCCTGATTTGAAATATGATTTTGAAGTCAAAGTCAGCTTTACTGTCAATTTGCTATATGTGCCAGGCACACAGCAGAATTGAAATTTCAATCCTCATGGATTCCTCATGGTGCAACATGCAGTGACAACAACAAAACAAGTACAAGCAACACAGTATGCAATAAAATAGGCAAAGGTAACACAATAGGATAAGATATGTTAATAAATAACTGGATTATTAAAGTTAATTTTTTACATGTTGTGTCTAGTTCAAAATCTAGTCTGTGTTTGAGGGCTTGTAAGGTTCTTTCATAAATACTACACTAAAGACCTCTGGTGATGAAAGGATCTTTATAGTTGAGAGGTAGGTGGAGCACCAGAGTTTGTTTGTGCAGGGGGTATGAAGGGGAGGGAGGTATAGCGCTGGGAGACAGTTGAGCTTCCTCACAGCCTGCAGATGAGGCTGTTCTTTAGCTGGCTGGTTCTTGCCCAGAGGTTTCACAGCCTCCTTCCTGATGGCAGCAGGCTGAAGACCCTGTGAGATGGGTGGATTGGGTCACCTGTGATCTGTAGGGTTTTGTAGGTCAGTCGAGTGTTGTAGTGTCCAGAAGGGAGGGGAGAGGGGTACCAAGGATCTTCTCTGCTGCACTGCTGCAGGGTCTTGCTGCAGGACATGGTGCTGGCATAGTACCACACAGTGATGCTGCAGAACATAATACTCTAGATCAGAGGTAGTCAATCAATTCTGTCAAGGGCCCAGATCAGCATTCATGACTCAATCCCTGGTCAGGAGAAGGGGCGTTGCCTCTGTTGTGGGGTGGTGGGGCGGGTGGGTGACGACCGTGCACATCAAGCCTGGCAAGCTACTCAAAGGAGAAGGTCCATGTGATCTACCACTCAGTTAGGTTGTCTCTAGGGTGGGGGGCTGCTGCAGACGTATAGCAGTCTCTGTCAGTGTGCCCCAGGGCAGCTGTGGCTGCAATGTAGCTTATCACCACCAGTGTGTGTGATTGGGTGATAGCTGACGTGTGGTACAGCGCTTTGGAGAGTGTAGAACTCTAGGAAAGTGCTATATAAATACAAGCTATTTGTCATTTATCAGTTTGTTTCTGCTACCAAATGAGTGCACCTTCATGTTGCATTTAACAGAGGTTTCGTGGAGCGATTGCTACTGCTGTAAATTGTTCCTCGGGTGTGTGTGAGATAACTGTCCTGCGACCTACCAGCAATGCCTCCACGATCAACCGGTTGATCAACATATTGGGCAGCCCTAGTGTACATGATGTGTGCTGGGGCTCTCACTCATCTTAGTTTCTGGAGGAACTGTTGAGCTTTCCTGGTCATTGATATGGGGTTGATGCTCCATGACAGGTCTTCAGATGTGCACACTCATGAATCTGGTACTAGTCACCCTCTCCACAGCAGCACCGCTGATGGTTAGAGGGGCATAATGGGGCTGCACTCTCGTGAAGCCCACTGCAATCTCCTTCAATTTCTCCACGTGGTGTCCTTGCACCACATGGCTAGACGGCTCACTTCAGGAAGTGAGTGCAACCGAGCGGTAGTCGTTGATGCAGGACAGAAATGATTTCTTAGGAACTGGAATGATAGTGGTAGCTTTGAGGCATGTGATTAGGTTAGATGACTTTATGTGGCAAGACACCAGTTTGGTCTAGGCTAAATGGGGGTTCTAAATCAATAATTTAAAAAAAACATAATCACTTTGGGACCTATGCCCAAGAAGAAGAAACTCATGGTTATATTGACATGCTGGCACAGCTGTAATGCCTGAATAAAAGACTTGGGGGCATTTGTAACCACAAGGGAGTCAAATAATGTCAAACCACACTGTCAAGTTGTTCAAAGAGCTCTTTAAAGCATTTTTTGGTCACATTTATCTAGACACTTGGACATTTTGAAGGCATGTCACCAGGGGGGCCCGTCATCAGAATGCCACACCGTAACAACATCTTACCACAAAATAGATGTGGCAGTGTGTAGCGTAATATAACCTGATTTTATTGTTATAATACGGACACACTTCTGCAAGGTTATTAGCTTAGTTTTGTCGGCTTTATGCTAAGCAATGCTAGCCACCTTCACTAACCTAAGTGTTATGCAGGATATCTAGGTTCTTTTGATTCAAAGGGAAGACCTATGTACGTTATATTTGGAAGTTATAACCCAGAAGCAGACTTAGACTACAGTTATTTTATTAAAGAAACAGATTGAACGAACAGACAGATATGAGGTAGATGGTGCATCTTAAGAGATTCTTCTGATGTTATTAAGCTGAGAGTTAATGACGAGAGCCCGTGAGATATTAATATCTCTAGGGATTCGGAGCTAGTTATGAGGGGAACTGAGCTAAGTTGACAGGAGTGTTATTTATCAAGAGCCTCAGTTTACCAGATCGGAGTTGGTACCTCGCTGAGACCGCTCCGGGACCACCTCGGCGTGGATTTGAGGCTTCGTCGGGTGGCTGTGAGAACCTGACGAAACCCGGTCTGCTCCCCGGTCACGTGAAGTTACCGCAGGCACGGAGATGTCTGATGAGTCGGTCTGCGGCTCCATGCTCGTCTGGTAGCGGAGGCAACGGGGGTTTTCCCCATGGCAGGTGAATAGAAGCAGACGGATGGTGTCTAGCTTCTTAGCCGGAGAAATGTCCTCGACCGGTGGGGCTGGTTACCCACGAGCTAGGTCAGCATCCAAGCCTACCGTGTAGCGGAGAAAACGGAGGCCGTGTTCTCTCGTTGAAGGTTGAAACGAGAACTGTTTAGCTTCCAGACAGGAAGCCGGACAGAGGGAACTTTGGACGCGTGGCCCAATGGGAAGTAGTTACCAAGTCACGTGGTTCTCGTCATTAAGGAACCCAGGAAGTTAGATGGATTATTAATATGCTTTAACCTTTTTAGCAAAAGTAGAAACATGAAATAATACTGATGCAACATCAACATTCATGAATACTGGAAGAAAATGAATTAATCATATTAAGACATTTCTGGACAGTGGATTAAAGGTAGTGTCTTTTTAGAATGAGACATCAAAGAGTCCTTAAGTTTAATTATTAATTAAAGGAAATCTTCTCATTCTTCCGACACGACCGGTCCTGGAAGGAATGTTGATTCAGGTTACAACATAATAAAAGAGTCATTTTAATCCAAGTTATTGGGACAAAAGATGAGTTATTGTTGTGATGAACCAGATGTCAGAATTCAGAGATAGTAACGCCTTTGCCGGCGCTACAAGTGACACACACACACCCTGCAGGACCTTAATCGCCAGTGCCTCAACCCCACAATCCCTGGGACGAACTCACAATGATGGTACCAAATGTCAGCTTCAGTCAGATACTCCTTGTAATAATGAAAATATCACGGTGCGCTGCCATGACCAAAAATGCCAGGGTCCTTTTTTGATCCCAGTCCAGCCGTGGTCACAGACCTTTTTTCAGTGGGTTGCAGGGCTCAACCTGGACTAAAAAATGTTAAGAAAAAAATAATGATCCATTGACATTCCTTAACAGGAGGTTGATTGGCTCAGTGAAGTGTTGGCGGGTGAACATTACATCAGAGTTGATCTGTCTAATAAAACATCAGACTTTTACACTCTTGAAGGAGACATAAACCTGCCCAGTTCTACTTTAATTCCTCCAAATGTTGTCCATGTTTACCTAAAATTTAAGTAAGTGTTGCTAATTTGTCCCATGTTTTCCTATAGATGTGGGAAATAGTGTCTCCTCATATAGACAGTATCTACTGATAAGATAGTCAGAATAAAGATTTGTTTTTTTTTTGTGAGTAAATAGATTTTTAAAAACTTTATAAACTGAGTTCAAAAACAGTTTGTCAAAGGCATTGTGTGTGTGTGTGTGTGTGTGTGTGTGTGTGTGTGTGTGTGTGTGTGTGTGTGTATGAATAAGAAACACACGGGAAAGCACTATGTAGAATCTATATATTTAAAACTTAAATAAAATATCCGCAACAGGGTAATTTAATGCTCATTCAGGTAAAAGGTTTGCATCATTTTATTCCCAGTAAAAGCTGTTAAGGTAAATCCATGTAGGCTATTAAATATAATATAGTTGTGATGCACATTCGCATGAGGAACAGCCATCAACATGATGGGTGTTCCTTAACGCCAGGTGCCATTATTCATAGTCAGAGCTCACCAAGAAAACTCAGCTGAAGACAAATACAACAGATGGTAATAAAACAGTACTGAAATGACAAATAATTTTATTAGCTTTGCAGAAAGCCTTGAGGCATCAGAGTGATGTATATGTGCTGTCATGATTTCTTCATATACTGTAAGGTCTGCATTGATTTTTTTCCTCCCTCCTTCTTTCTCTCTCTGGTTTGAAAGCATTACAGTGTCAGGTGTGTGTTTTTTTTCTTTGCAGAAGTAAAATAAATGCTCATTTTAGCTGCTTTTCCACTAAAATCCTTTCCTTGCTATCACAGGTTTACTGCCGATGAATTTTAAGCAGGTAAACTCTGAAATCAAAGCTCAATTATTGCTTGAAACCACTTCTGACGTTGCTCATAAATGTGAGTAACAACACCATTTTCAAGTTTTGCAAAATAACCTAGTGAGGTGATTTCCCAAATTTATGCTTGGTTTATGCTAAACAGCCTCTGAAGAAACACACTTTTCAGCCGACGGCATCCAATGTCATCTGTGTGAGTGCAAAATCCTTTTTTCCCCCCATTTTTGGCGTCCTTGAGTTTCAATCAACATGGATTCAAAAACTTTGGAAGTTCGGTAAAAGCTCCTCAGAAACGATTTTACAAATGGATAATTAAATAAAATATTTACCTCATGACTCTGGCTTTAAAAAGAATAATAAAGCCCTAATTTTTGTTGTTGTTTTGGGGTCAACCTATTTCAAGATGGCTGCCACAGCTAATCAATATTAGTACATTTGTTTGGCCAGAACTCTGTTATAAAAGAGATGATGAAAGTTAGTGGGATTGTGATTTTAAAGATTTGACTATAGCTGTCATCTTTTCAATAAAACACACCTTTAATTTAAAATGAGCTGCAATCACAAACTTATATAACATTTTTCCTTTCAAAAGATATATCCTCCAATTATTTGTATAAATAGTGTCTAAGCAGTAGTTTGATGTTCTTTCTGTTCTTTTCTATGACACGAGGAGCACGAAGGGGTGCGTTTGATGCAGACGTGTCACAAGGCTCACAGAAACCATTTTAATGTCGCCACACTGACAGCTGTTCAGGGTCATCCATCAAATGATGGAGTGAAAGTGAAAATTGGAAAGACGAGGCGAACAGGAGGCGATGCAAATCTGCTGATGAAGGGAGTGCACAAGTTGATGAACATTCCTTGGACGATTACCCCCAGGTTCTCCTGGTCCGTGTTAGCTAGTCAGATGTTTCTCACTTTCCCTTCCCTTCCCTTCCCTTCGAGTTAGCCTACGCTTTAGAGCATGCTTTGCTTTTTTATTTAAAAAAAATCAACCACAAGGGGTTGCTTTATATTTTTCATCATTTTATGCTTACATCTAGTTAAAATGAAAACATTTTCAGTTTATACAAAATACTAAGAAGTGGATCTTTTCATCCGTATAAATTAAAACAACAACAAAAAAAATCTCATATTAAAAGTGACAATCATGTTGATCAGGTCTGTTCTGAGCTCTTTGAGGAGCAGCCTGATTAACCCGGACAAAGACTTTTCCTTTGTGTCACAACAATCCAAGCACACCCAGACGTACATCTGCATGCATGAAGGTTTCTTATGTCCACACGACAAACATGGGGATCATCTCATGCTGTTTGCTCTTTATTCGCCACTCAAGGACACAGACCTTTATCAGGGCTGACCAGCACTGTGTGTCCCACCTTCCTGGCCTCCAATACTCCTCTGAGTTATGGAGCCCCAGCTGATTCTCCTTACAGGGCAGGCGGATGAGGGAGAGAGATGCAGCGTATGCTTAACACCGAGCCCGTGGCTCCAGACACTCCCCATCCGTCACTGTCTGCCCCGAGCGACCCCCTTTTTGCCTGCCAGTCCACCACTGAATTACAGGCCCTGTAGGCTGTACTTAAATTTAGTTGAATTATGTTAACCAGTTCTCTGGAAGAGAAACCATTTGGAGGATTTTTGGTGAAAATAATGAAATATTTCATATTTGAAAACAGTTTTGGGTATGCATAAAAAGATTCACGAGCAAAAATATCTCTCTTTAGGCATGAACATCTAATGCCTAGGGTTATTTTAGACTCATGGACCTTTTTGAATGAATATTAATTCTTTTGATGGAGTAAAGCCTTTTATTTTTTCTTTATGCAATACGAACCCTTTCATCTAAAAATATAAGGACGCTTTAATGTTCTGTTTCTTTGTTCTTTTTGTAAATTGGCCCACTGTTCTGGATTTAAAATACAATTACATAATATATTTATTTATGGGGAAGTTTTAAATCCCTCGTTTCTTTACTTCTCTAATGACTTTTGTGCAATTAAACGCAGGACACTGTTAGAATAAACTGACAGGGGAATAAAACAAAACCATGTTTTTACTGTTCAAGGTTACAGCTCGCTTTGTGATGAGTCAAACAATTTTTTACTTATGATTTTTTTTTAGGGAATTAAGAAGCTCTAATCTTATTAATGTATGTGTTATAGTGACAGGATTACTAGATTAGGACGTGGCTTAGTTTAAGGTGGATATTATTCTCCGTGGGTTTGACTTTTCTGATGTTCTCATCAACGCTACTGGACTCTCCTGGCAGATCCCTGAAATTGTGATTCCAGCTAAAATGGAACTGAGCAAATGATCCAATTAGTGGATATTTATTCACAGCTGTTCTTTGCTCAGTGAGGCAGTTAGTGGTTTTAAAGCCAGAGCATGAGGTATGAGGCCCATTCAGTGGCGTTAATGCAACCTTTCACGCCACCGTGTTGAACGGCAGCTTTCAGTCGTGGTTTGCAGAATCATGAATCTAAATTGGATCTGTTGTTATATTTCTGAAAGAAGGGAGTAACCTCATGCATCTGGAGAAATACAGAAAGCTATAAAGTGGGGGAACTCAAAAGCTATTAATCTCTTCAATTATTCAACCAGCTGGTGCAAAGTGGTCAAACTATTGGTTTTGGGAAGTCCCATCAATGCGACTGGGGAAGACTGTCTCGGACTTCAAATCTATCAGCACAGGATCACCACAAGGCTGTGTACTTTCCCCCCTGCTCTTCTCCCTGTACACCAACTGCTGCACCTCCAGCCACGACTCCGTTAAACTGATAAAGTTTGCAGATGACACCACCCTCCTTGGGCTCATCTCGGATGGCGATGAGTCTGCCTACAGGAGGGAGGTGGACCGGCTGGTGTCCTGGTGCAGCAGCAACAACCTGGTGCTTAACACCCAGAAGACAGTGGAGATGATAGTGGATTTCAGGAGAGTCACAGCCCCCCTGCCCCCCTCACCTTCACTGACACTCCCATCACGTCCGTGGATTCCTTCCGTTTCCTGGGAACCTGCATCACGCAGGACCTGACCTGGGAGCCGACCATCAGCTCCCCATCAAGAAAGCCCAGCAGAGGATGTACTTCCTGCGGCAGCTGAGGAAAGCCAAGCTGCCGGTCCAGATGATGGTCCAGTTCTACATGGCCATCATTGAGTCCATCCTCACCTCCTCCATCACTGTGTGTTTCGCTGGGGCCACTGCCAGGGATAGACAGAGACTGCAGCGCATTGTCCGCTCTGCTGAGAAGGTGATTGGCTGCAGTCTACCATCAATCCAGGACCATACGCCTCCAGGACTCGGGGGCGAGCAGGCCGGATAGCAGCTGACACCTCTCATCCTGGACATGGTCTGTTTGAGCCACTTCCGTCTGGCAGGAGGCTACGGTCCATCAGGACAAGAACTTCTCGTCACAAAAACAGTTTCTTTCCCTCTGCCGTTTGGCTCATGAACAATTAGCAACATACTCATTAACTTTCACTTTAACAGCATGTTTGCACTGTTTTGTGCTGCAACTTGTGTTTTTTATTCTGTGTGTGTATGCTGCACCCTATCGCCGAAAAAAGTTCCTAGTCTGCGAATGACATTCAATGACAATGGCAATAAAAGTTTTTCTGATTCTGATTCTATCAACAAGTCATTTTGGCTTCATAGGTAAGGTGCTTTGATTCCACATATAGGTTTAATTTTGAATCAGTGTTTAATTTACTCCTTTGTTTTAAATGTAAATTTTCACAAATTCTGCAACTGATTGGAATGATGGATCTTATGATTCTCTGATGTAAACCGAATGATCCAGATTCCTAAAACATCTAAGTACTATTAACGCAATAAATGAATGAGAAATCAGGCATGTGTTTGAACTCGGAGAAGAGCTGATGACTCTGTGAGGAGCAAGTAGCACCTGCAGGAGTAAAATAATTTACACAGGTTAAATAAAGTTCAAGGATTTATTGGATTTGACTGGTTCATTTTAAAGTTGAAGCTTATCAGTTAGCTGTAAACCTGATGCTTGTTTTTAGGTGAATAATATCAGTGTTTTGCAGGGTTTCATCCACTGTTCTGTTGGCAGTGCTGAGGATGACAGCGTTGCACTCTGCCTGGAGTGTCGGTGAGTTTTTTTCCAGGTGATAATTAAAGTGGATCGCTCACTGCTCGCTCATCCATGTGAATGAGTGCCGAGTTAATGGGCAGCAGGAAATGGGAAACTTTATTTCTCCGTTTTGTTGTTTGTTCACTGCTGGAGGTTTGTGTTAACTGGAATGGTGTGCGGGCATGTGACCGGTTTCACATCTAATCCGTTTTGTCACCAGTGTCACGTTTAATAGTGTTTTACATTGAAACTTTGTTTAGAGTCCTTCCAGCGGGCTGTAAATACACAGGAAAAGAGGTTTAGTGGGGCTTCTTTATGATGTCATTTCTCATTTTATTGCTTCCATACTGATGTAATTTTAAACATCTATTATCATTGTGCTAATGCGTCTTTATAAGGCATCTGGTTGTTTGTCATAATTCCTCTATGAAAAAAACACAGTGTCCACATCCTGGTCATTGTGCTATAGAAGCAGAGATCATTGGCCTAAAAACAGTAATATACATTTTATTTTGGGCTAATTTGCAACAACTGTATCACACAACGGCACACAGGGAACAGCACACATGCTCACAAAGGCGTTTTAGCAATGGAAACCTTTTTTGCATCAATCCATATAAACACATCAAGCATCTCCATCAGCTGCATTCTACAACACTCCCAATAAACTTTATACAGTGCGTGGTATATTTGGTTACAGGACCTAAAAATTTTAATGCATATGCATACAGGAGTTCAGATAATATAAGATTTTTGATGTGTTTCAGGAGAGGGGGGACAAAAACCAAAACAAAAAACTGTTCCGGAGGCCCAAAGTCAGGGGGTCGGTCCGGAGGCGAAGGAGCTCAGGTTGATGCTTCACTTCTGGTTTCTGATCCAGTTTGCTGTTTATCGACAGGGTGACAAAAAGTCATCAAAACACGCTTTAATAAATGTAAATTGTTGTCACTTCTGAAATCTTAATTATATACTGTATGTCCAGCTAGTCAAAAATAATCAGATGGGTTTGATGTGAAATTAAGTTCAATTTATGAACATATTTTTGTGACTTCAAAATCTGACCTTATTCCTTCTGGAATAGGTGACTTAGGCAAAACAGTGCAGCGTTTTTTTTTTCTTTCTCTTTTTTCCCGTGTCCTGTCTGGCAGTACATCAATCAGAATTGATGTCTGAATGCTAAAAACAAGCCTTACAGATTTACTATCACAGGTGGGGCATTACAGCTGTTGCTATAATGCTACAGTCCACCTGATATGTAATCATAAACATAATTTTGATCAGAACTGTTTTTTGGTTTCATTTGAATCCCAATGGACATGGAGACGAAAATGAAGGGGGGGGGATGAAAATGGTTGGCAAGACCCCACCTCCCCTCAGGTGCCATTGAGTGTGCCCATCCCAGAGGCCCTATAGTGCAGCTTATTAAATTGCCAGTCAGATTGCCTTACTTGGTCAAATAAAGAAATTACTTAAGCCACAGTTTTGACACCGACTGAATAGGAGCAGGATTAAATGCTCTCTTAAGATATAGGTGATTTTACCAGAAGTGGCCAGCATTTTAAAGAGCTGATTTAGGACCAAAATTATTTAAAAACTAAGTAATGTTATCCTTAAAGGGACACAATTTTGTCCTGAATAAATATCCAGCTTCTTGGTTTAAGAATAAAAAAATGCATTTGTGAGATACTGTAGAAAAATGATAATGCAAAAAATCTTCCAACTATTCCTCATTTTCCAGAGGTATTATAAAACACATGAACAGAGGAGATATGTTTTCAGTTTTACCCATAATGGTTTCCAATTTATCCTCATTTCCCATCTCTCCTGTGCAAAACGTAAATAGTGTGGTTACTGACTTCCTCTAGGATCCATATAAATCAGATTTAAAGCCCGGCCACATGGGAGGATGGAAGAGATAAACATGTAAACATTTGCATCAGAGAGCTAGCCTCCTCACGTGTTCTCCATCAACTCTGTTTCACAGAGACATACATCTACCTTGTGACAGGTTCCTGCAGGTCCCGTTTCATGTTCCTGCTTTATTAGACATCCTTCTTACTGTGTTTCCACCATGATTACTAGAGCAACACACAAATCAGCAAAACTAAATTACTCGTAGATAGCATCTCCACTGCCTCGTGGTTCTTGGTGATATCTGGATGCTGCTTAGATCCACCAGAATATACAGTACATCCAGGAACAAGTTGAGATTTAACAACACACACATGACCCTTGTCAGCAACAGATTTTGCAAGTTAAAAACAATGGCAGAATGTTAACTTCAGTGAAAGAAACAACGAAAATTTGATTTAAAATTCAACAAAATCTCCAACCTGATCGACTGCTAAAAGTTTTGTTTGCTTTGGAGTTTTGCATACAGGTTGTGTGTTTGTATTGGGTTTATGTCTCTGTGTTGAGGTGGGTTTCAGAGCCCATAGTTGCCATAGAGACCAGCACTGATGAAACAGGACCTAAGGGAGACATCACTGGAGTTTGTGCAGTTATTGTTCCCATCGTCGTCTTCTTGTTCCAGCATCCTTACACGCAGAAAAGCCCTCCATGCACGTGTTGTAATTTCCAAACACCTTCACACTTTAAAAATAAACACCTGTCAGAGCACAGCACTTCTCATGTGTTCCCATTAACCACATTTATTGGTGTGATTCCTCACCTGTGAGACATTTTGGCGTCACTTGCTGTCGTTCCATTAGTGTCCGTTGGTTTCAATGTAATGCAGCTGGGAAACATGAAACGCATCATGTGACCTCTCTGAGCTCCACTTCCAAAGTAGAAACATCCAGAATAACGTTTGACTTATTGTGAATGACTTTAAGACTTCAGAGGTTTTGTCGCAGGAATTAAAATTTGTGAAGCTCATACACGAAAAAGTAAAAAGATAAAGAAAATCACGAGGCCACAAGTTTTTCTATTTAGCAGAAATAACATCAACAAAATAAACTTACTGCTTTTATTATTAGAACAAGATTTTTTTTTCTCACAAAAGTTTTTTAAGGGTTAAAATCCTGCATCACACAATGGACATATTTCTTAATTATAGAATTAGATCTATTTGGATAAAAGCCTAATTTATTTTCTTATATTGATTTCTGTGTTTGGTTTGCTTTATTACATTTTTAGGCTGCAGTTTATATTCATTACAGGCCAACAAAGGCAGTGTCAGTCATAGCCAAAGTATGATCTGACATAACAGCTACATCTTCTGGACTCATTCCCATCAGACATGACGTTTAGGTACATGCAGTTTTAAAAAACATTTATCATCTTTCACTTTTGCTTTGTTAAGATTTATTTACACTGGTATTTGAGAATTGTAAAGGCATAATTCTTCATGACACAACATAAGAATCAAATTTATCAGCTGTTACAAGAGTTTTATTCTCAAGTACCATCACTTGAGTTATGACTTTCAGTTTCCAAAAAACTGACATCATGCTGGAACTCAACATAACTCAGCTTTTTTGAAAATATGCCACTTTTCAAATATTGAACGTGAGTCAACGTGCCTTACAAGTAAACATTTTTTCCTAATTAAAAAACATTTTACATCATCTTTTAAAATACAAATACAAACTAAAGGGTGTCTATAATGTTTGAGTTGAGATTGTATTGTGGCTGTAGTTTAGGTTTATAAAATAAACACTTGCACAGCTGTTTTGTATATATCTTTAAGTTTTTATTGCAGTTCATGTTTACATGAGTAATTGTTAAAATCTGACAATTTGCCCACATTTTTCATGACAACACTACAACACATCAGACAGTAATTTTTTTGCTTTATTTTTTTTACTGCATTAGAAATGTTGAAACAGGCTTTTTATCATTCCAAAAAGGGAAATTGAATTCCTGGCATTCTTTAAAGAAAGCGTATCGCCTTCTGCCTTTCATGCCAGAGTTTTAACTAAGATTATTCTATAATGAAAAATGATGTAATTATTGTCAGATTTAGTCACATGTTAAAAATAATGTTATGTATGATCTCATCCAATATTTCAGGACCTGTTAGTACTCAAAATATGTGTTGTGAACGACTAAGCTGCATCAAAGTGTAACTTGTTGCCCTTTTTTTTGGGACTGATTTATAGTGATATGTATGATATACCCCACGCAGCAGCAGCTCAAGCACGAGTCAGCATGCACGCATCATGGGACGGGTCAGACGGGGACAGATCATCATCAGGTAGCCACAGAGGGTCCAAAGATCATAGTGTACTAACAGCAGCGCCCTGCTTAGCCAATAAGTCCGCTAGATCATTCAGCTCTTTGTCCTGTCCAGGGGCACTAGAGTGGCTCTTGACTGTTTTCCAATATACCTGCATGCAATGCAAGGTCACAAAGGCATCACATGCCATTAAAAAATCTTTGTGTTCAACGGGTTTCCTGTTGGAGTTTAAGAACTTGTTACTCTTCCAAGAAAGCAAGTGGCATGTCAAACAGAGTCGAACATTGTTTGAGTCATTGCAGATCACAAGAGTGTGAACATCTTGATCAGCAGCAGGTTGTAGGGATACCAGGACTCTTTGCAAATTTCGGGTACTGCAAAAACATGAGGGCCCAGTTGATAGTACCAAGTTTTTTCGGTCAGCTTGAAACCATACAACACCAACAACACCTGAACTATGTTCTGTGTTGTGGTGAAAGGAGCTGCCATCAGCAACCAATAAAAAACCTATGAAAAGACAGGAAAACATTAGAAAAATTATTGAGGTTATGGATGCATCAATACCACATTGTTCCAAACAGACTTACAGTGGAGTACTTGCTGATACTGAGTACTAATAAATGACCTAAGTTACAGTTTGTAAAAAGAACCCTAATTTATAAACCGATGGTTTGATTTGGACTTGATGTAAAATAAAGTCGTACAAAACTGATTAACATCTCTCAATGTGAAAAACCTGAATACAATGTGAAACAGTCACATAAACGGATTCCTAGTGTGGGAAATGAGTCTTTGATGAAGCAACAAATACACTAATGGCCTGCCATAAATCTTTCAAAGGACATTTTCTAATAGGATACCTAATCCTGGTATTAGTGCATCCCTAATTACAGTGCAAAGATCAGCCATAACTTTATGACTGCTTGTCTAATATTCAGCAGGACATTTGATAAATGCTTAAAGTGTTCTTATAGGATTGTATGATGAGTTTTGGGGTTTTTATTCCTACAGATAACTTCAGAATCCATCAAATTAATATTCCAGGGAGTCTGAAGGCTCAAGTTTCTGTTGTGTTCTTCCTTCCTTCAGCTTGAGAGAGAGGGTGAGAAGTTTATGTTGACAGTACTGTCATTTCCCCCCCCAGAATTCATCCTCTCAGATCTTTCTATATATAGATGTGTATTATTATGTGTTTCATATGGTTTTAAAGAGTGCCTTTCATTATATTCCTGATAAGAAAAGGGAAGCTGTCAGTTAGCTCGCCAGTTTTATCAGCGTGTCACAGCGGGGCGGCTAGAACCAATCTCCAGAGACTGGTTTTGTCAGGATCCATACTGCATTGGGCTTTTGTTTCTCTTAGCATCCCAGGAGAGCTTCCCATGAGCCTGCGAGACACGACTGAATGTCAGCTTCTCTGAAAAGAACATCCTGCTGAGACACCAGCAGGATGCTGTTTAAAGGAGGCCTCCAAGACAGTCAAGCACAAACCAGCAAAGCCCTGCCTGAAAACCAGAACTGTATGGAGCATCGTGCAGTTCCGTGGCCTTAAAGGAAGGAGTGGAGGATTTCTGAGCAAGGAACTCAAGCTGACATCTGGAATAATGGAGAGAAGTTAAATTTAGGAGATGTATTAGAATTTTATTTTATTTTTTACACAAAATCAGTCTGAGCTTACCTCGTTTCTTTGAAAGATGCAACGTCCTGAATCTTGAGGGAAGTGTTTTGAAGATTTGAAAGAGGCTAAAAGACGAGTCCCAGAGGGTAGCTGTCATTATGTTATGTATATGAAAACACAAAGATACTTTTGATGTAAGAAACCCACTGCTGAGAGATTTTTTAAGTAGGACGGTGATCACTGTGATGAACATGTCAACGCGGCTGGTTGGAAGGAGTGATTGTCATCTCAAAGGCCTTTTTGTTAGAAAGCAAAAATTCAAACAGGAACACTTTTGAATTTTAATAAACCATAAACAAACACTGAAAAAAGAACTTTTGTTGTTCCTCCTGAGTGGGCGGTGCATCCCACAATAGAGAGGGTGGCTGCAGGGCAACGACATCATTTCAACTAAAGACGGTTGACCTAAATGTTCACCAACAGACTTTGTGATTAAAAGGATTCATACATATGAGTGAGAGCATCTTTTTTTGTCAGTGAGTACCAAAGAGGGGGAAAAAAAGTTTCTGCATAAGTAAAATATGTTGCACAACAGGGTGAATTATAGATCGAGGGAGTGCAGCCAAAGTAGTTCAAAAAAGAGAATGCGAAATGTACTGAGTTGATTTTATATCATCTCAGAAATGCTTATTTTCAGACGGCGCTCCATATTTAGATCTCATTAATATCCCGAACAACATGTTGTGTCTTTACAAGTCACGGACCTAATTACCTGTGATGGATGCTAGACAAGTTTCTGACCAGAACTATTAGCTCGTGTTGATCGTTCCCTGAGACGTTGCCGATTTCTCTTCTTCTCACACCCGAACTCTGTCCTCCATCATGTCTCGGGATGCTTTGACAAAATAAGCCCACAACATGCTGATGAATTATTCAAATTTGAATCAGTGATGTATGCAGACAGGGAGAGATGCGGTTATTACTACCGGCAAACCTCTTCCTCCAGATGACTGAACCTCCAATCCGACCAATTACCATCCACAGCCCTGCAGCTCTCCAGCACCAAGTGGGAAGAAGAAATTGGAGCTGCTGCCTACATTATTCTAAAGTTGCTGCAGTCAAAACTGCTGCACTGCAACGATGGAGGTGATGGGATTTATCAGTCCATTGTGTAACAGAAAGTGACTTACAGTTGTCCCAGCAGTCAGTGTTAGTGGTTATCTGCTGACAGAAGTCAGGTGTTGTGGGAATTTTTTGCAACATAACCTCACTTTGCATAAAAAATAATTATTTTTCTCATCTGCATTTTACAATATTTTGCACTCATCATGAAGAAAGCAACACAATATTCATGATTTTGGTGACAAATGTGGTTAATATTTAAAACAAGGTGTTTATTTCCTTCCAAAAAAAAAAAAAAGCTGTTGGTTTTATGACTGCCTATAATATTGACTGAGTCCTCCTTTTCTTAATTCACTGCCTAACAAATAGTTCTGAGTTGTGACATCTACAGATTAGATGGAGAACAGTTTTAACTCACACTTTCAGAGTTAAATATCATGAATATAATTCACCAAAACCTTGAAACTGTGATGTGGTCCAGTTTAAACTGGTTTGGTGAAGCGGTGTAAGAAATATACGGTTGGTATAAAAGCATTTGAGGGAGCAGCTGGTCAGCAGCGTGTTGAGGTTCTACATTTGGGTGACCTATTGAACTAGTTTCCATTCCCCTGAGATCATGCCATATCTGCCCCCTCCATCGCCCTCTGCCAAGATAAGAACGTGACCATCGACCCAAATATCACCACCCGACTGATTCACTTCAGTCTTCTCAAATTTAATTCCTTTTCCATTCGGCCAAACTTTAATTTATGTTTCTGTCTTTCTCACTTTTACTCTCCACATTTTGCTCCTGGCTGTTGGTCTGAAGCTGCGTTAAATATTCATAACCAGGGAGAGGGAGAATCTGATGAGGAAAGCAAAGAATCACACTCAGAAAGATATAAACCACAATCGGACCGTGTGCGGCAGAATCTCATTTAAAAGACTCTTTTACCAAAAACTGTGGGATTATGAGAAACACAAACACCAAAAAAAAAAACAAAAAAAAAACATGCGTCTCTAGCATCCAACAAGTAAACAATAAGAAAATAATTTTGAAACCTTTAGATTCGGGTTTGAAAGTCATATTACAGTGCTGTGAAAAAGTATTTACACCTCAACAGACTCTCACTATCAGACCTGAGTAAATATAAAATCCAGTTTACAAATGATGATTTCATTGTTTAGGGATGGAGCTTACACACACCTTCCAGAAGGTTACACATTTTTCTTGACAGAATATTTTCCCAGAAGGGAGCAACAAGATGTTTTTGCCAGCGTGAGACGGGCCTTTGTGTTATTTTCAGTCAGAAGAGGTTTTGTCTTTGGAACTCTTTCATGGATGCTGATTCTTTCTTGTTACTGAATCATGACCTTGGACCTAAACCTTAACCAAGTGAGGCCTGCAGGGCTTTAGATGTTGTTCTGGGTTCTTTTATTCTTGAATTTCTTAGGACAGGGCAGGATGTGTTCCTTTTGGAGATCTTTTAGCCTAGTTCATGTTGTCAGACAGGTTCTATTGAAGTAAGTTTGTCTGGTAGAAACAAGGCCTGTGTGTGACTGATATAACTGAACTCATCTGTCCAGTTATTGTGGTTAATCCATTAATTCATGATTTAACAAAGGGGGCAATAGCTTTTTTCATAGGGCCAGGTTGGAAAGTAATACTGCATAATAATAATAATAATAATAATATAGCAAATATTTCACAGCACTATACAGTACAACATACTGTACATGCTGTAATGAATTTTTCTCTGTCCACCTTAAATCAACATTTCCCTCCTAAACCAAGTTCAAGCACAAACTTTAAGCTTTTTAAGTAAGTTATGCTGATAAAACTGATGCAGAAATATTTTTTTCTCAGAAAATCAAATGTCAGACTAAAAAAAGTCCTTTGCAAAATCATCTACATTAGAGAAATTAACGTTTTATTTTGAAATAAATGTATTTATTCTGTCCATTTTGAAACAGGAAAACAGATTTGTGTTTTAAATATTTTTCTTAAAACATAAATAATAACTCCATTAGACTGAAGTAAACAATCTATTCATTTCTTGAGATATTTAAAATAAAATGTGTTCAAATTCCTAATAATGATTCAGAGGGGCAGTGATCAGTCATTTTTAATAAAAGCAAAAAATGTAGGATTTTTAAAAAATCCTGTAAGAAAATGTTTAATTACTTGAGTGGGAAAATGATACCTTAAAATGCAATTTCAGGTATTTTTAATGGATTTCCAGTATTAATAGCAGCTTGGAATAAGAAATCTGTTGCTATAAATGAATCACACACGTTGATACCATTATGACCTCCTTCTCCAGCTTGATTTTTGAGAATGAAACTGAGTTTCATCTAAAGCACTGGAGAGTTTTTCCACTTATTCCTCCCTTTTGTTACAATCCAGAGGTCAGGGTTGTAAAAAGAACACTCATGTTGTTTAGAGGGATGTTGAGTCTCCTGCTGTATTCCTGCTGTGGGCTTATTTTGATACCAGTGTGAGACAAATGAAGGTCAAGCTGCAAAAAACTTTGATTAAAAATCAACCGGCTTCTCATTGTCTGAAAGATTGTCAAAATGCATTCATTTTATATAAACACAAAGATAGATTGCAAACAAAGTTTTGCCTTTTCTGCAGATCAGAAAATCAGAAGGTCACTATATCACAGTGGAAAGTTTTCTATTACTTGTGAAGAATCCTTATCTTATCCAAGGACCAAGACTGAGCTGTTTATTTCTTTGCTTTTTATCTTAAAGATATTTCATCTTAAAGAAAGATGAAAATAAAGAAAAGTGCACGATTGTATCTAGGGATTATTTTAAGAAAAATAATAGAAACAGCAGCTAAGTGACTGAATAGTTTAACCTGCAGATATCTGAACTTTGAAAGTTTTACTATTTTCTTTACCGCCAAGTTTTATTGCAGTATGTTAGAACGACCCAGCACATACATATAAACTATTCTATCTGTATTGCTACAACGTTCAGAGGGGATCCAGTGCATCCCATTCCACCTCATGTAAACACATCCCTGATACTGCACCATGAATCATCCTCTCCTGATTTTGGTTTTCAGCTCTCCTGCTGCAACAGCTGCTGGTTATACCATCTTTTATGAGCCCATTTGGAAGCAAACCCTTAGATTCAGGCGCAAATACAATGTGCAAAGGACAGAATGTCTGAGGAAGGTTAGCTCAAAGGTTTGTTGTGCATGTGAGAGACTGCAATGTGACATTTTATGTTGTTAATAAAAGATAAACAAAGAAGATAAGCTGCACTTGCTCTAGGTTTCATCATCCCATATGTCAGATACATTTCTTGTTGAACCCTGTAGAGTTTTCTGTTTGTCCAGTTTTCTCTGTGACTAGAAAAAGAAATAATCCTCCTTGTTTATGTAACAAAACCTCAGATTATTTGAGAGAAACATCTCCACATTCATCTGAAACTTCATCAAAACAGACATTTAAGGATAAGGTTGTCAACTCTTAAATGGCTCTGTTTTGACTTGTCTTGATTTGACTTGTATTGCAGAAAATGTGCTCATGAAATTTTCAGTTTCAGGTGCCTTTGGTCTGGTGGTGTCTACTGTATCTGTGCAGCTTTGCATGACCAAGTGGGACCATCATTCATGTCCAAACATCACAGAATCTCCTCCCAGCCAAGATAGCTGCTCAATCAGACCATGCCAGGTAATTCTCCTGATA
Organism: Callopanchax toddi; assembly: GCA_006937965.1. Classification (NCBI taxonomy): domain Eukaryota; kingdom Metazoa; phylum Chordata; class Actinopteri; order Cyprinodontiformes; family Nothobranchiidae; genus Callopanchax; species Callopanchax toddi. The sequence goes on along the minus strand of SSNR01000019.1, from coordinate 249,194 downwards.
TATGACCACACAAACCCTGAAAATCCACACACACAGCACAGAAAATATCGAATGGTGTTACTGGTTTTGAAGGGAAGGTTCCTATTTGCTCTAATGCATCACTCCCCTGCAGTTTTGTACGCTGAGAGAGCTCGATGTGGTTCCTGCCATTTACTGTGCATTTGTCTCACAAATGAAGGTTTTCATGGTCACTGTAGAGGAGAGGAATCGATACGGTGATGGTACATCCTTTAAAGCAAATATGGCATGTGAGCATTCTATTGAAAAGGACAGGGATATTTCAAGACTTTATTGACTGGATGCAAATATATTTTTACCCAAATGATGTGAGCTTTACCAGGAAAATGAGAAAACCAATTTCAGTCACAGCTGTAGTGAATTTATATAAAAGAAATAAAAAAAAAGACCATTAAGGCATAAATATGTCAGGAAAATCTTGCTGTGATTAAACAAAATGTAGTCATTAACCTCATATGGTTTATTTATTTGGTGACTACACAAACTTTAAGAGCATCCATGCTTAATTAGTTTAAAAAAATGTGTAAATATAAAGTTTTGGACATGAGCCTTAAGGATATCTGCAGAAAATAAGTGTACTACAGCGCAGCGGCTCCCTCACTGCTTCTGTTGGCTAATTAAAATTTAATGCTTTGCCACGTTGCTTAGCATTCCGTTCATTTCCACCACAAACTCACAACAGCATCATAAAAGAGGCCACAGGGCACGCTTATTGTTATCTGTCACTGTTTCTACCGCTGCGAGTGTCCTGGCCATGCACACAGAAAATAGGACAATCTGTGAACGGTCTTTTAAAACCTGAACAGAAATGAGCCACATAAATTCAAACATCTCCTTTAGGGACTGCCTTATGCTAAATAGAAAAAATAAGATCCAAACACACTCGGCAAGGAACGATTCCTCGTCCAATTAAGTGTAATTTGCCCCAGTGAGTTAAAAGAAAACAAAGACGGTATAGGATGCCTTATTTATGGCTCCTCTGAAGATGCTGCACACAGCTGCACATTCAAATCAGCACAGCTAGAGTCATATTTCATGATTACAACTCTTTGATATGAGGCTCGTGTCAGGAGGATGTGGTGATTAAAACCCGGCGCGACATGCTGGTAACACGACTCAAAGCGTTCCTGTCTGCTCCATAAACAAATCATTACAATTGATCTGTGCAGGTCTGAATGTAACACGATGAGAGTTTGTGCAGTGAAAATAAGAGTAAGCATCGGTAGCGTGACATAAACATAGTCACCTTTTTTAAAATCCTGGTTTCTGCAAAATTATGGGTGCATTTATTATTATTTTTTTCCCTAAATAAATTAAATTCATGTGTTTTGAAGTTGATTATAAGACGTTTTAGCTCTGTAGTCAGGGTTGAAAATAACTTTTTCATCAAGGTGCTCAAGGGAGAACCTGGCACTGATGTTTGGTGTGCACCACCTCTCTGTGAATGTCCACATGTGTTGGCGGTACAGCACATGTGTATCAACAACCTTCCAGGGCCATATATACATGTAAAAGAGATGATTTTGAGTTGCTTTTTAAAGGAGTCCATTGATCTCAGGCTCAGGGGGAGAGAGTTCCAGAGTCTGGGAGCAAATGTTCTGTCTCCTTTAGTTTTCAGCCTGGAACGCTGCACAACCAGTAGGCTTTGATTACTGGACCTCAGAAGTTATCAGCATTAATTTGGAAAACGAAACAAAAAATTTAAATTGTAGTTTGGCTTGAAATTCCTATTTTTGGAAGATAAAGGTGTTTTACTGTGTTTGGAATACACTTGTTTGACTTCAGGAAAAGATTATTGTTGCTTTCAGGAGAAAAAACTGTTACAACATCCAATTATCTCAAAGATTTGTTACATTTCTGAGGTTCAATTATACCCTGAATTGGATCATTTACCTAAATAGCCTTAAACAAATCAGTTGTATTTTTTGATACCGGACTCTTTTTTTTAAATGTGTGCATTCATGCAAGAGGCACATTGTTAAAAAAAAAAAATAACCCCAAAAAAATAACAACTCACAGACTTCCTCTAGAGGCCACAAACTGCTTGTTACAAAAAATATAAATGAGGTTGTGTGGTGAATTGGGAAAAAAAAATGCTGATTTAAAATGGGTACATGGTGTCCAGAACTGTCATTCAGCCTTGCCCCACATGTGGCTGTTGTTATCAGACGGAAGGACAGACAATTCAACAGGAAATAGGGTAGGAGAGAGTCGGAACAAAGGTACAGCTAAGTGTCTGCTCAGGGCTCAAGTGCCTTATCTTGAATTCAGAAACGTGTTCACTTCACTGCTCTGCAAAAAACCAAAGCATTCTGGTCACTTGAAAGGAAAGTAAAACACTCTGTAGTCTGTAAAACAAGCATTTAAACAGAGATTCAACGACGCACCCAGCATCATCTTTTTTTTTCCAGTTTTTACCATTCACCTGCTATTATTAAACAAACCAGGTACTGACTCAAGCTCTGACCAGCATCTGTTCAGCTCTGTGCAGCTGTTTGTCAAAATCAGGAGATTTTATGCCCCTCTTGACAGGGGACAGACAGACGAAGCAAGAAGAACACAGGACATGTATTTTAATGCGACTTCGTCTGGGTTTATGCATGGACAAAACTGCCTTTACAGCTTTATATTTGTGGAGCTTCTTCTAAAGCTTCTTGGCCTAAATTAGAGGATTAGGTAGGTATTTACTTGTATTTTGGAGACTTATTCACAGATTCTCTAATTATGACTCTGCCTTTGATGATAGAAAAACTAGGACATGGTAATAATGGTAAATATAACAGTACAAGACAATAATGATCTCATGTAAAAGATCAAACAGGTTATTTCAGTACTGATGCCACATTGTTCCCCTCTTTAAAGAAGACTGCCTCTAAATTCTAGACTGCAGTGAAGTACGTGCTCTGGCTTTATAGGAGAACCTTTGACTAGCACTAATATGAATAAAACGAAGGGCCCATATTGTGTTTGTAATATTCCAATATTTTTGGCTGACTGACTCAGGATTGCCTTGTCATTTACTTTATGTCCACCGCGTCCGTCTGTCAAAGTCAATCAGCTTTCATTTGGACCGGCCGTCAACTTTTACGAGGCAGTTTGAACTGAATGGATGCTTTATGCTTACAGACGGATGGACATGTCTGTCTGGATTATTCCTCCGCTTTTTGCATTTGCAAAGACCTGAAGAGCGTCATCTTTCTAAGATTATATCAAATAATCTGCTTCCTCCATTCAAAGGATACAAATAAAGTGAAACTTTACTCTTAAATAAAGATTGACATCAAGTTTTTTGGAGCTGAAAACCAACAGCAAAGGCCACAAGGATTAGGTTTAAATTGGTTTAGGCACATATTTATGTATGAGGGGTTAAGATATGACCAAGCACGCTCCTCATTTAATGGTGGCTAGCTCTTGAAAAGGTTCAGCCTGCAACCTTAGAACACCTTATCAAAAAACCCCATTCTTCTTTTTGTTTCTTGTTAGCTAGGAATGAATAAATCTAGGACAAATCCTGTTTTATTTTTTTACTTTTAATGTTTTTTTAGATATGTTTTAAGTGGAGCCACACATCACCTCTGGTTAAAAGAATGCAAATTTGTTCTTAACTTCTTGAGTAATTCTGCTATACCAAACAGACAGATATAACTCCCAACAAACCTGAGAAACCCATCCATCCATCCATCCATCTTCTGTAGCCGCTTAGTCCTCCACAGAGGGTCGCGGGGGAGCTGGTGCCTATCTCCAGCGGTCAAGGGGCGAGAGGCGGGGAACACCCTGGACGGGTCGCCAGTCCATCGCAGGGCCAACCTGAGAAACCACAAAAATAATTTACAGCTTGTATTCTAAAGAAAAAACTAATCTTTTGTTTAAGTGTTTCCTAATTTTCTTTATAATTAAGCTTTCTTCAGCCTGCAATCATTAAAGGAACATATGGACAAAAAAGCAGACTGCATGTGAGTTGTTTGAAACATTTTCTAGATAATCACCTCTTTAGGCCAATGACATTATGGACCGACGCACAAAACTTTGTTTCCTCAGACCGACTGCTGTGCAGGATGTTATTTACTGTGCAGCTGGGGATGAAGCAGAGGTTAGGCCACTAACACGGCGCTCCAGCCACAGGTTTGTCCCTCAGGAAAGAGCCAGAGTCTGAGAATTTGTGCTGGGCTAAGTAGACATTTTTCTGGGGCCAAAGGAGCAAAAACACTCTAAGGTACAACCTGCACAGATGAAAGCAAAAGAGAACCGTTAGCATGACAGCATAATGCATCCATTACACAATTTGAAGAAGTTTCCACAAAACTGCTTTAAGAGGACAAAGTGTCCACAATTGCTCTGGTAGTTTTTCTCATTTTAGCTGACATGGAAGAGGAGGAAGCCTGCAATGTTACATGGAATTATATTGGATCAGCTGCAACTCTCAATAAATTGCAGAGTTTAAAATAAATTTAAAATGTGGCCATAAAAAACACACATGTTGCGTTTTAAAGAAAAAGTTCTAAAAGTCATAAATAACGACTTACCTGTTGCCTCCTGAACAGCCTCTGTTCAGAGAAATGGTGCTTACGTCTTAAAGGCATATAATGCAGTTTTGCTTGTTTTGGCACCCTCTAGTGTTCGTTTTAAATCACTGTCATAAAAACGTTAGCTCCATTGTTTCTGCTCAGAAACGATTATATCTACAACAAGTAAGATGGTAATTGTTTATAACGTTTACACAGAAAAACACTTTAAAATGGCAGAAAAGTTCCCTTAAGCTGGTTAAGGTCGACTGATACTGTCGTTTGAAAAAATGAAGTACAGCCCTTATTGTTACACATTAAGACTAGTGAAAAATATGTGGGAGGGTCGTTGTAGGAAAAGACAACCAGACAAAAAGTCTGGATTTCTTTTTAACAGCACACAAAGCATCAAATTATCTCTTATGACTGCATTCATTTGAGGAGTATGGAGGTTAAAATGGTTCAACGTGATTGACCTTGTGACTTTTACAGAAAAGTTCCTGGTGCGCTCATTCAGACACGAAGCAGAAAATGCTTGGTTGCCTTCAGAGTAATGGAAAGGAAGGCCTGCCTGAAAGGGGCTTAACAGTCATCTTAATGTGGCGGGCTCTGCTGTCCTTCATGAAAACCTTGTGCGTGACAGTCCAGCCCCAGATGTCAAAACTCATGTCAGAATTCTTCTGCGCTCCGCCATCCAAAAGAACAGCAACAGCAGTTTTGCTGCCAACAATGAAACTCATCATTTTTTCCCACATTCCCCTGTTTCTCTGTTTACCGTTACCTCTAAATATACCCCATCTGGATTTTCATCATCCTCACGTTTGCCATAATGCTCTACTAGCCTATGTGGTTGAGGGAGCTGTGGGAAAATCAAAGCTGATGCAGAGTGTGAGAAACCGAATGTCGAGTTGGGATTGCAACGTGAAGAAAAGGATGAGCTCGGTGCCTCAGAAAACACGTTAGCAACCAACTGCTTCTTTATTTTATTGTTAAAAAAAAGTAGGGCAGCCACCAGAACCCTGCTTTTTTCTTCTGCCAGCTGGAGAGGATGTGCCCCACTTACCTTCTCTGACCTGTTGCCTTCACATCAAAGAGATAGTTTGGATTTTTGAAGTGAGGTTCTGTTCTGTCAGTATGTTACCTGCAAAATAGACGCTGGGAAATCCAGCATATATGCTGCATATTAATCAAGGTTCAGGTTTATTTAAAGGTCACTCTCATTGGACCTTTGTCTTGCTCTCTGCCCTGCACACCTTAGCAACTAATTACAGATAAATTAACCCCCCATTTGTTTTTTACTTTATTTGATGAAACAAGTTTTGACCAGAAACACAAATAATAAAGTATAAATAATGGCCTAATAGTGACAGCACTTATTGAGTGGATTACAGCGTCTTAAAACAAATCTGATGTCAAATTAATTACAGTTCAAACAAATCCTATTTTATAAACCTTTTTTTTAATGATTTGCAGCTGAAGGTGCTGGTGTAACATTACTGGTTCAGCTTCACACCCAAGGCTGGAAATTCAGAATATTTCTGCACAAATAACAGGATAATAAATATATATTTTTATTGTTGTGTAACATTTAGTAAAGTAGCAATTGAACAAACTAGCTGTTAGCTCATCTGCTTAATCATAATGAATTGTTTAGCACATTCTACATGATGTGATTGCAAAGTAATACATAAAAGGCTCAATTTAGCTTTATTTAACATGTTTACAACTTAATCACATAGAACTCCATTAAAATGTCTAAATGTGTAAACATAAATAATAATGTGGAAATCTAAACATAAATGATCCCATTTTAAACTAAAAATTTGTCCAATGTATTCAGGCTGCAGTAAAACCGATGCTGCTTAACAAAATAAAAGTGGGATGAAGGGATCCCCTATCTAACATCTCAGATGATAGTGAGAGTGTGAGTTCATTCATGGCTCATTTATCAATGTTCCTGTCTGGGTTCTCCCTGCATGTCGATAAATGATCCGTGAATAAATAAATCCACACAATCTTACCATCAAAAGGACTCTGAGGTGGTAGATAGGAGATCTCTTCACCCTCCTTTTATTTAGTAGAGTTTCTGTTATATGGCAGTCTGAACTTTTAGAGAGATGTTTAGCTTAAAACGTCTATATTTAAATTCCAACATTTAGATTTAATTAGGTTTATTTCTAGATATTTAGATGTAACTTTATATGCAGTCATTTATTCTTAAAATTTAGATGTAAAATATGTAGATTTCATGTAGAATATTTATTTGTATTTTTATTTAGATTTAATTTTGAATGTTTAGATTTAATATTACAAGTTTAGATTTCAGTTTGAACATTTTAGTCTAAGTTTATGTCAGTTTGATATTTAATATTTAGATGTAGTTTTATATCTTTTATATATAGATTTCAGTTTCAATACTTAGGCATAAATGTATATATTTAGATTTTATTTAGAACATTTAGTTGAAATTCCACATATTTCTATTTAATTTAGAATGTTCAATCAATCAATCAATCAAAAAATTTATTTCATTCAGTAAAAAAACAAAACAAAAACTAAAATACACAAAACTGCTAATAAGCATAAAGAATGAAAAGGAACAGAAAGAAGAGGAAAACTCTTATTAATATCTGCCCCTTTAAAAAGAAAATAGTAATATTAAAAAAATAAAAACAAAATAGAATTAAAAAGAAAGGCTTTAAATGAAAATTAGTTTGTTTACTGTCCAAGCCCTTTCGGCAATTAATGTGTAAAAAACAAAAGCTGAATGTTTACCGCGGTTTACCCAGAACTCAAAAATTATCATTTATATATACATACTCATATATATGCATATACATACCCATACATCACACATACATAAATCAAACATAGCCCATTAAAGGTCTAAATCATTTCTTTATAAACTTTAAATATAAAGTCTTTTGTCTTCTTTTTAAACTTTATAATGTTTTGACATTTTTTCATGTCATCACTAATATTGTTCCATAACTGGACTCCTCTTGATGAAACACAATGTAACTTAGCATTAGTTCGTACGGCTGGCTTCATAAACATGTTTGTTCCTCTCAAAACAAAAGTACTCTCCCTGATTTGGAAAAGCTTTTGGATACTGCCCGGTAATTGTTGATTTTTTATTTTGAACATAAACTGAAGTATTTTGAAGTCAACTAGATCTTCAAATTTCAATATGTTTAATTTAATAAATAGAGCATTTGTTGGTTCTGTGTAAGATGATCTAGTAATAATTCTTATGGCCTTTTTTTGAAGAAGAAATATAGAATTGATTGTTGTCCTGTATGTACTCCCCCAGACTTCAACACAATAAGTCATGTATGGGAGAATGAAGGAGCTGTACAAGATGTATAATGATGGCTGGTTTAAGAAATATTTGACTTTGTTAAGTATTGAAATTGATTTTGATATTTTTGAGTTGATATATTTGATATGCTTCTTCCAACTCAGTTTTTCATCAATCAGGACACCAAGGAATTTAATTTCAGCCACTCTTTCAATTTCTATATGATTTATTGTGAGTTTCTTATTGGTGATGGTTGATCTATTGCCAAATATTATGAACTTTGTTTTATTTAAATTCAGTGTTAATTTATTGGAGGCAAACCAATCCTTAAATTTATTAATTTCATTTCCAACTGCATCCAAAAGCTCCTCCAAGTTGTCACCACAACAAATTAAACTTGTGTCGTCAGCAAACAAAATTGTTTTTAACAAACTGGACACCTCACAAATATTATTAATATATAAAATAAACAATAACGGTCCCAAAACTGAACCTTGAGGAACTCCAAACCCTATTTTCATTAATTTAGATTTGACCTGATTTATTTCTACATACTGTTCTCTATCACTCAGATAACTAGCCAACCAGCTCAGGGCCACTCCTCTCACCCCGTACGTTTGGAGTTTACGTAACAATAATTCATGATCAACGGTATCAAAGGCTTTTTTTAAATCCAGAAAAATTCCAATAGCATATTGTTTATTTTCAATTGCAGAAGTTATCTCTTCCACAAATTCCATTATTGCAAGTGATGTGTTTTTATTCTTTCTAAAACCATATTGTTGGCCATATAGAATATTATGTTTAGTAATAAAATTGTCCAATCGGTTGTAAAATATTTTTTCTAATATTTTAGAGAACTGAGGAAGTAAAGAGATTGGTCTATAATTAGAAAACATGTGTTTATCTCCAGCTTTAAATATTGGTATGACCTTTGCCGTTTTCATTTCATTTGGAAAAATTCCTGTTTTCAAGGATTGATTACAAATGAAGGCAAAAGGTCGGACTACACAATCAATGATGTTCTTCACAAATGCCATGTCTATGTTGTTTGTGTCCTTAGAGTATTTGTTCTTAAATCCTTTGACTATATCTATGATTTCTTTCTCATTGGTGCCTTTTAAAAATACTGTATCCATTATTTCCATATTTATTTTATTATAAATTTCTCTGTTTTTCGGAGGTTTAATTTCTCTTACCAATTCTGATCCAGAGTTTACAAAATAATTATTGAACTCATTAGCAATCATAGTCATATTATCTATGGACTCATTTTCTTTCAGGAAGTAAGAGGGAAAGTTGGATCTCTCTTCTCTATTTCTGATGATTTTGTTAATTATTTTCCATGTATTCTTTATGTTGGTTTTATTGTTGTTTAGTAACTTAGTATAATAATCTTTTTTGCTTTTTCTTATAATTTTGATTAATTTATTTTTATATAACTTGTACTTGAGTTCTGCTTTGGTGGTTTTTTCCTTTAAGAAATCTTTATAGAGCACCTTTTTCTTTTTACAAGCATTTATAATACCCTTTGTAATCCAAGGTTTTTTGTCAGCATTCGTGATTATTTTCTTTGTCACTAGAGGGCAGTGTTTTTCATAAAGAACTGTTATTGCCGTTATAAAAGTTTGATAGGCTACATCAACGTCTTCCACATAGACCTTACTCCAATCGTAGCTCTCTAGATCATTTCTGAGAGCCTGGATTGCTCCTTCATTTATTTGTCTGACGGTTTTGTACTTAGGGAGGTCTGGTTTATCTTCCATTGTTTTATGAACGATTACAAATACAGGCAGATGGTCACTAGAATCATTTATGATTAACCCACAACTTATTTCCTTATCAACTACATTTGTAAAAATATTATCTATCAATGTTTCCCTGTTAATTGTTATCCTGGTTGGTCGTGTAATTGTTGGATACAAACTTATACTATACATTGAGTTAATAAAATCATCAATGGTCTTAAGTTCCCAAGGATTTAACAAATCAATATTAAAATCCCCACAAAGAAAAAACATTTTCTTGTCAGTTATTTTGCTAAACATCCCCACTATCGTGTCTCTAAATGTATCAATGCATGTACCAGGAGCTCTGTAGACGCAGCTTATAAGTAGATCTTTACAATTGTCAATTTCAATTTTTACTGTAACACACTCCATTATACCTTCAACTACTAATGACAAATCCTCAACCTTCTTACTTTTGTACATATTATCAATGTATAAGGCTACTCCACCTCCCTGTTTGTGTGATCGATGAGTAAAGAACATCTCATAACCAGCTATGTCAACAGAGGACGCTTTCTCCTGGTTCAACCAGGTCTCAGAAATGGCTATGACTGTGACTCTGGTTTTTAACTCCTTTAAGCATTGTTCTATTTTAGACTTATTAGCTAACAAACTTCTACTGTTAAAGTGTATAATAGATAGTGCCCCCACTGTTTCAATATTTGTGTTAAATGACTCTTCTGTATAGTAGTCACAATTATCTTGTATATCATTAAAGAAGTGATTGTCAGGGTCTACATTGTTTCCGATCTCATGATCTTTATAGTCAGTAAAGTTGTATGTTTCCAACCTTAAGTGTAAATGATCATAACTGGAGGGTCTTTGTACTTCACAGCTGTTAATTTGGGCTTCTTCTCTAGTTTTGTAATGTAACATTTATTGTTTTCATGTATGGCACCATGTCATTGTCGTCACTGATCTCCTTTGTACTTGTCCAGTTCTGAAATGTCTTTAATAAGAAGTATCTTCGCCTGCTCAGGCGATCCATTCAGTTTCAGAAATATTTTACAGTTATTTGACCATGTTGATTGTATCTTGCCTTGTTTCTTCAGAATCCGTGCCTGTCTTGCAATTTCAGCATTCTTCCGAGTCAAATGTTCATTTAGGAATACATTTGTACCTCTTAATTTTTTACCTTGCTTGAGCACTGACAATTTTTGTTTCCTGCTTATGAATCTGATGACTATGGCCGGCTTCATATTTTTGTCTCTCTTTGGTAAGGGGTGACAAGCTTCAATGTCTTGGCTCCTAACATTTATCCCTCTGCTGTTAAGAAAGTTGACCACCTGCTGCTCAGAAGAGTCCAGATCTTGTTCAGTTGGAACTTCATCAGGATTAACAGCTCTAGCATAAGACCGAGGCTTAATTTCCAGACCACTGACAATTATGTCATTTATCCGTTGATATTGCTCTAAGTTATCCACTCGGGCTTCCAAAAATGAAATTTTTTTGTCCTGTTCTGTAGTCAGACTTTTCAGTTCTTTGATTTCATCCATTAGGTTCATGATTAGTTTTTGTTGCTTTGATATGTTTGTCACTTCATCTGTTAGAAAACTCAGAGACTTTTTAATGTCCTCTAATTCTTCTTCATTTATTAAGACTTGTTTCTTAGGCCCCATTTTTACCAGATAATAGGTATGCAAACTGAGTCCAGAATCCCACTGGTAGGCCTACCTTGCACTTGCTTGCTGGTTAATAGTACAACACCTGATGTCTGGGCCGAATAGCTGACGTTGAGTTTGAAGTGTAAGCCAGGCCTGCTGTCTGGCAATGAAGGCTGGCTTGGGCGTGGCAGCTCAGTCGGGTGGCTGGGCCCGGTGGCTGGGCCCGGAGGCTGGGTCTGGTGGTTGGGCTGAAGGCTGGTCCTGGTGGCTGGGCTGAAGGCTGGTCCTGGTGGCTGGGCCTGGTGGCTGGTCCTGGTGGCTGGGCTGAAGGCTGGTCCTGGTGGCTGGGCTGAAGGCTGGGCCTGGTGGCTGGGCTGAAGGCTGGGCCTGGTGGCTGGTCCTGGTTGCTGGGCTGAAGGCTGGGCCTGGTGGCTGGGCCTGGTGGCTGGGCCTAGTGGCTGGGCTGAAGGCTGGTCCTGGTTGCTGGGCTGAAGGCTGGTCCGGATGGTTTGGCCCGGTGGCTGGTGCTAAAGGCTAGGTCGGGCGTGGCAGCTCAGCTGGTGACTTAGAAGATCAATGGCAGAGTTAAGACAATGAATAGCTGGGCCGTTTGGTGGTAGAGCATGAACTGCTGCTGCTGCTCCTCAGCTCAGCTGCTGCTGCTGCTCCTCAGCTCAGCTGCTGCTGCTCCTCAGCTCAGCTGCTGCTGCTCCTCCCCATGCATGCTAGCTATTAGCCTCTACAGTGCTAACACATGTGAGTAGTTCTCATTCGCCAGCGCAGGTGTTACACCAGCCTGTCGTTAATCAGATCAGATCTGGCTTCAGAATGGATACGCCTCTTGCTATGAGGACGTAGCCGCCGCTCTTCGTTTTGGCCCCAGTGTCACGCCATAGTCTCGCCACAAGTCCTAAAGAGGAAGAAGAAGATGACGGCTGTGAAGCTGTTAGATTGTTAACGAGTTCATCTGACTCTTTCTCCTGACTTGGAGCATCAGGCACTCCGGTATGAAACGTTTCAGGGTTTGTTTTTGGTCCTCGGTTTCAAAGTGGGGTAAATACTCGATAATGCCTTCTGCCTCATCTCCAAAATAGGAATGTTGATATTACTGAAACTGGTGTTGTCTAAAGACCTGGTTCTTTGGTACCAAGTCGGCACTAAACCAATTAAAATATTACGGTCAGGGTATCCGCGGAGTCTTGAAAAGTATTAAAAGGTGATAAATCAATTTTGGGAAATTCAAGACCCTTATAAAGTATTAAAAAGTCTATAAAGTATTAAAAAGTCTATAAAGTATTAAAAAGTCTTATCACGGCTTTATAAAGTCTTACATTTTGGAACGAAAAAATCTGAATTTGATGTCCAACAGTTTGAGTCCCAAAAACATCGTAAACGTGTGAATTTAGTCATTTTTATTTAATAAAGAACGGGAAACAAAGGGTGCGTTAGTAATCCTTCCCTCAGAGCACCAGGGCGGGCGGTGCAGAAGTTCAAAAGCACAAAGTACGCTCTGGTGTTCCCGGTGAGGATTACGAACGCACCGACATGTTAAGACTGAAGAGAATCTCTGTCAACGCTGCCGCATCACCAGAATGGCGGTGAGGTATTAAAACATAT
>SSNR01000019.1:178904-236354 GCA_006937965.1 Callopanchax toddi | reverse complement strand
GGTCCTGGTGGCTGGGCCTGGTGGCTGGTCCTGGTGGCTGGGCCTGGTGGCTGGTCCTGGTGGCTGGGCCTGGTGGCTGGGCTGAAGGCTGGTCCTGGTGGCTGGGCCTGGTGGCTGGTCCTGGTTGCTGGGCTGAAGGCTGGGCCTGGTGGCTGGGCCTGGTGGCTGGGCCTAGTGGCTGGGCTGAAGGCTGGTCCTGGTTGCTGGGCTGAAGGCTGGTCCGGATGGTTTGGCCCGGTGGCTGGTGCTAAAGGCTAGGTCGGGCGTGGCAGCTCAGCTGGTGACTTAGAAGATCAATGGCAGAGTTAAGACAATGAATAGCTGGGCCGTTTGGTGGTAGAGCATGAACTGCTGCTGCTGCTCCTCAGCTCAGCTGCTGCTGCTGCTCCTCAGCTCAGCTGCTGCTGCTCCTCAGCTCAGCTGCTGCTGCTCCTCAGCTCAGCTGCTGCTGCTCCTCCAATGTTAGGTAATAATTAAAATTCTTAGACTTTCTACTGTTAGATGTAACTTTATTTAGATTTTGTGTTAAATATGTAAATGTAATTGTACATTTTAAAATGTCCTTTTGAATATTTAGATGCAACTTTATATATTTAAAAGTGTTTTAAAGGCATACTTTGCAATTTTTTCATATTTTTAAATCTTCCTTGAGCCAGTGCTAATATGACTCTTTACAGCAGGGGTCACCAACCTTTGTGAAGCCGAGGGCTACTTCATGGGTATTGATCCATGTAAAGGGCTACCAGATTGATAAAGTATTTATCCTTAAACTAGAATAGATCAGTTAAACTAATTTCATGTATAATAAACATATTTTAAAGAAAATTGTAGTTTTTAAATCTATATTAATGCATTTTGATTAGAAAAAGATGGCAGCACCTTTTTATTTTATTTTATTATAGACTTGTGTTATTTGGAGAAAAGGCCTGAGGGCACCTTGAATAGTTCCTGGGGGCACCATGGTGCCCGTGGGCACCATGTTGGTGACCCCTGCTTTAAAGTCACTTAGCCCCATCTGGTGCTTAGATCCGGAATACCACGATTGCAACATCTCATTCTCCGGTCCGGTGTCCCGGAAGTCTCACAAACCTATGTATCTCAGGAGGGTTAGGCTAATCCAAAGTAGCTAGCTGTTATGCTAGCGCTGGAGTGTTTTTGTCTGTGCTTAAACACCAGTAAGACAAAGGAGATGGTGATTGACTTTCAGAGAAATGCATCACCCCCCACACCGGTGAACATTCAGGGCTCAGAAATTGAAGTAGTGGATACTTTTAAGTACGTGGGTGTCCTCTTCAACAACAAACTGAACTGGTCCCACAACACAGACGCTCTTTATAAGAAGGGCCAAAGCCGCCTCCACCTCCTGAGGAGGCTGCGGTCCTATGAAGTGAGCACCCATCTGCTTAGGACGTTTTACCACTCTGTTGTTGGTTCTACTGTCCACTACGCTGTGGTCTGCTGGGGAGCAGGCTGCTCCGACCGTGACTGGAGGAAACTGAACAAGCTGGTTAGGAGAGCCAGCTCAGTTCTTGGCTGTCTGCTGGACTCTGTGGAGGAGGTGGTGAGACAAGGATGTTGGTGAAGCTGACCTCCATCCTGGACAACTCCTCTCACCTGCTGCACCTGCCTGTGAGGGCTCTGAGCAGCTCCTTCAGTGGCAGATTGAAACATCCACAATGTAAAACAGAGCGTTACCGCAGATCATTTATTCCCACGGCTGTAAGGCTGTACATCTCCACTGTTTAGTTTCATTCTGATCTAACTCAGTAGGGTCTGTGCAATGGTCATATCGGTACATTTCCATACAGTTTGTAAATTCACTATTGCATTCTGTTTTTATATTGATATTCTAATATCAGTTGATTTCTATAGAGCCCTGTAAATTCACATCTGTATTTTATCTCATCCTCTTATATTGTCTGTCTGTCATCATGTGAAATTCGTGTGTCATTTACTTGCTTTCTATTCTTGTGTGTATGCTGCTGTGACAAGTGAATGTCCCCACTGTGGGATCAATAAAGTCATTCTATTCTATTCTATTTTTAGCTCATAAATTCCTGCTTTTTTTCGATCTCTACCTGCTTGTACACAGCTGATTTCTTTGAAGGAGCAAATAAGCGCTCGTGTAGAAAACTATGAAGGCTGAGGAGACATTTCATCAGTTAGATTTAGGTTTTTCTGAGCAGAAACAATGGTGCTAACGCTTTTACGGCAGTGATTTAAAACGGACACCAGGGGGAGTCAAAGCAAGCAAAACTGCATAGTATCTCTTTAAATATTAAATATAATTTCAAACATTTTGATTCGATTTTGAACGTTTAAATACAACTTTTCACATTTTGTTTTCAGTTTAAATACTGTTACATTGTTAGATTTCATTTAGATACTGACTTAACTCTATATATTTTGATATCATTTAAAGTATTTATACTAAATATTTATATTTTTTAAATGTTTACTGTTTAAAGTTAAATGTGTTCAAACAAAGCTGTTATTTTCTTCATGTATGACTCTATGATTGGAGCCCCATAATATTCAACACAGTTTATTTCACCTCATTAAACAACAACAGCTACTGCTCCTTTAAATCGTCACCACTTTTAAATTTTTTGGAGCGAGGGAGGGAAAAACAGGGAGTGGAGAAAATATTACTAAAAGACACGCACACACACATGCACACAGAGTCGATCCGTCACTCCCCTTTAACAGAAGCAGCGACTCCCTGTCTGAGGGACCAGAGCCGCTCAGCTCAGCCGCCAGAAGCAGCGCGCCTGCCGTGGATGTGCGCAGCTCTCAGGACTTGGAGGGAGGCGGTGAAGTTTCCCTGAAGACGAGCCTGGATCACTCAAGGCGATGCCTTCCTCCTCCAGACCAATCTCACAGGCTGATCTGTGGATTTGCTGATTGTCTCAGTAATTTTTTTTTTCTACCAAGTTCTTCAGCGGGAGTAGGGAGAGATTTTGAGCCAGAGGATGCTCCCACAAGTCATTCGGATTCTGTATGTCTTGTCTTTTTGCTTTTTCCAAGGAGGCTTTATCAGGTAAGACATTTCAACTTTTATGTGTGAGTCATATGTGCTTAAAATAAACTTTTCCAAGGATCAACCAGATCAAATCCGACTTTTTTTCACGGATTCGCTCCTTTGATGAGCATTTATTTCGCAATTTGAACGTTTTTTTTTTGTTAGACCTGAAGATAACTAGCCATCCTAAATCCTGGTGTTATTTATTAGAATATATATAAAAAAGCTGCTTTTCCGAATGGATTTACTCGGACACAATTTCTGCAAGACGCAGAATCCAGCTTTTTACGCACAAAGCAAACAGGCCACTTTGATCCTAATTACAGAAGATCACGATGATTAAAGTTTTGCAAACTTAAGGGGAAAGAGTTGCTGATAAAACGGCACACACATATCAATAATAAAATGTTTAATGTCAATGAATTTAGTTTATTTCATTATCTTTTCTCTGGTTGAACATTGTGAAATTTCCACGAGGAGAAAAAGATGCAAAACACAACTTCTTGTATGAGTAACATGGAATAATTAATAATTTAACAATAACATATTTGTTGAAACTCAGAACACTTCCATATCATACATTTAGATTTTTTTTTTCCTGTTTAAAAGCAGAAATGATTCACTTTTTGGACTAAAAAGAGTTGAAGCATCAGGTAGTGTGTCTAATGTGTCATAATCCAGTTTTTTTTTCTTCAAAACACTCAATTCTCACCCACATAGATCATCAAACAGCTTCTTTTTCCCCACGTTTCTTCCTCCCTCTGTACCCACTTGTCCCCGTCCTCTCCGTTTTCCTCACTTAGTGCCAAAAACTTTTATTCACACCGAACATTTTCCTTATTTCATGCCCTGCCACCCTCAGGTGTGAACGGAAGGGAATTAGGATCTGCATAATCCTGGAGCGGAACAGAGCTGTGACTCTGTGAACCCAGGAGCTCAGGAGAGCAGCCCTTAGCCTGGAGAGGCAGTCAACTGACAGCATCTCCTCTGAGAAATGATATGCTCTCCTGCTGGCCTCCCTGCCCTCTACACGGGGAGGGAATGGCAGGAGAGGTAAAGGGAAGCGATTAAGGAAGGAGGGCAGGTGTAAAAGACAGTTGGAGATGATAGGGGGTAAATATGGGAATGCAGTGACCTGGGATGCAAACAGGAAGTGCAGGAGGCATGTTGTAGGTTCAGATTGGGAGGAAGAGCTAGCAGAGGAGTCAGTTTATCAAATTTATCAAGAAAAGGAGAAAATGGTCTAAGACTTTAACAAATTAAGTCTAAGTGTGACAATTTTTATATCATTTGTGTTCGCCTTGAGTTTAGTCCACCACCAGTGGAGTTTTTCGGTCTGTTTTTGAATCCTTCCAGTGGTTGTTTTTAAAATATGTTGATCTGGGCTTTAAACTGATTGCAGGATGAAGTCAAGCTGGTTGAAATAGTTGAACCTTTCAATTTTATGACTGGTCACCTCCTGCAGCATTACATGTTTGAATAACACGTTGGCGTGTTGCACTGATTTCTGAGGGGGTTTATTTTGATAAACTGTGATTTCAAACTTCTAAAAAGTGAATAAAGACATTTCAAATCTACACATTAGATAAATATATAATTTTATTGTATCTCAGATGGAAATAATCCAAATAAATGTGCTTCTTGTGCTGTTTAAAGATCAGATATAACACCTTCCAACTTTTAAAGCAGACAAAAGACATTTAAACCTGTAGTTGCCCTCTAAATAAACTTTACTCTGATTAGTTTGACTAAATATAAATCAGAAATCAGCTGTTTGGAAATGGCTCAGATGAGAACAATTTTTGATTTAGAAAACATAAAATACTGTAAAAGCCTGTGAATTTGATACAGTCTGTAAGATGAGGTGGTGGTTTCATGGTTTGGGCATTTTCTGTTTCATCCAAATTAGGATTTGAAGTCCATATTTGATCAAACAAAAATCATTTATGGAATAACAACTCAAGAATAATTCAACCAGAAGTTTTTAAAAGATAAAATATTCCTGTCAATCAGCAGAAGCTTGGTCATCATGAAGCCAGGCAATGTCTCCTATAGAAGTTGGTGTTTGGTATGAATAAAAAATTATGCATGTATCTATTTATTTTTGGATTAGAAATGACTTATTTTCCTAAAAGTATCTAGTTTAAGGGTTTTAACTTTAGATTTCAGTCACTTCCTAGACTAGAGCACGCTGCCCTGATTTCATGATTTCATGTTTCAGCATATCTGTCTTAAATTAATGGATCATTAAGCTTCTACACAACCTGAAGTTGAAGTAAGTTGTGCCTTAATTCACGCGTTTGAGAATGGAAACACATTTAAAATATTCATGACAGCGTGATCTGAAGATCTGATACAGACTATGATAGAGACGATCAATAGGAGCGATCATCTATAAGCCTTCTAAAAGTTGAACTTGTGTAACTTGGCTTATAGCAGAAAATTGTATATTACCTCAAAAACCATTGAAAAACTCTTAACAGACTTCACTTGCATGTGAAAATCACAACAGAGGAGTATCTGTAAATGTGTCCCTGCCTCTTGGTTGGGAGATCTATATCTGTTCACTGGCAGACTGAGAATGAAGCTCAGTGGATTGCCTTGAAATGAAGGACAGATAATCTTTCCAAGGATCCCTGCTGTCCTTGCCTCCAGTCAGTGAGAGATCAGGATTCAGATCTGAACGTATCAGAGAAAATGTTTTATCCTCTCACAGAGCCGGGAACTCCCAAGCCTGAATGTGCACAGACATAAGAGGGAAGTAGTCCTGGGGGAGGCTTTCCCTCCTAACTACAAATGGATTAATTGCAAAAGATAACTTCACTGATTATAACCCTGCAGTCATCACATCTCTAGGAAATATGATCAGCAGCAGAAATAGTAAATTTAATTATAAGTCTGATATCATATGAGATGATCAGTAGTGAAAAATGTGCTAACCCCAGTGGAAAAAAACCTGAGTCTTATATATATAATATGCATAACATTTTTACTTTATAATGTCCACACCATGAAAAAAAGCAATGGAAGTGTATATTTTTTAGTTCAGGTGTAGTAATGTATGCCACAAAAATATTTGGATAATCTGAAGTAATAATGTTTAACTTATCAATTCAAACATCCTCGCACACTTGCATCAATGGTGTGAAAAGTTTGGTCCAATAATGACAAATTAATCAAATAAATGTTAAAACAATATTTAACTATGTTTCCCTTTTCTTATCAGTTTGGAATAATAAATGTTGTTTTTCAAACTGAGAGCTTAATCTGAAGTGTTATCAGCGATAAGGTCTTAAAAATAGCTCCTATAGTGTCAGTATACTCAAATATTCTCTTAGTGAGAGTAAAGCTGAAAACGTTAGGGAAAAAAAGTGTTGCTTGAAACATCCTGCAAAGTTTGACTACTTGGGAACAAAGAGAGCCCTTTGCAGAGTACTCTGTGTGACTTTAGAGTAAAAGAAAAAATCTCTAATCTCTTCAGTTGGGTGATCTTTGCTCAGTGGTAAACTGGAATGACAAGGACTCATGAAAGTCAGAGACCCAAATTAAATTAGCTGAAGGTTAAAGGAAGCATCTGCTTTTATTCAACGATCTTCTGCCAAAGTGCACGAAAACTGTTTGCTAAAACATGTTATGAATGATTTGTGCACACAAACGGACACATTAGCAGCAGGCTGCTCCTAGCAGAGCTGGACTGCGTTTTACTACTATTGCATAAATCCTATACAATATTTAAAAAGCCTAAAATCTTCTAGATTGAGTTGAGATAAATCAGAAAACAGTTACAATACATTTCCCAGGTATTGTAGTTTGCATGTTAGCGATTAGTTTGTTGGTGCATACACGACCTCTTAAAGCAGTTTACAACAAGCGTGTTTACGGCCCAGTTCCAGTCTCCATCCTAATAAATAAACCCCCAGAAACAACACAGCTGTGGTGCTCGAGGGTGCGGATTTGTGAAGTCATGTTTTAAAAGCTCAAATTTAACGCCTTGGCTGTCACAGTTTATTCCTCTGAACCTGACTGGTAAAAATAAACATATATCTTTTATTTTTGCTAGCAAAATAACAAAACAGCATTCTCTGTAAATAAACATGTAAAACAAAAATAATAGTTGTAAATGTTTTTTTCACATGACCTGCTAAATATTTGAGATTAGCGTTGTTTTAAAACAACAACAGTTCATTTTAGTCTTGGGTCCACTTAGATTGCTGTTAGCAGAATCTAGTAGCTAACTAGGACTAACCATGAAATTTATAATAAATGTTATGGTATTTTTCCTGGATGTGATGCAGCTATCTGCTGGCTAACTAAAAATGCAATGTAATTATCCATGTAACACTAACCTGGTAAACAAGACAATCAGTTTTGCTCTGCAGACTTTGGTTTAGCCACGCTCCGTTTGAACCTCTGCAGCCCCCTGATTGATCTGGTCAGTCTGGTACCAGGCCAATCACAATGCTCTAACGGCTTGGTGGGCGGGATTAGCCGGCGACGGCAGAGCTCCTTTGAAATTAAACAACATGGCGGCAGCTCAGGAACTGCGTTAGTTTGAAATAGCTTTGTCATCAACTTTGAACAATTTACTGTAGATTTGGGCTTTTCTTTAAGACTTTTATTTTTGAAAAATGATATATTGCCTGCTTTGCTGTTAAGATACGGTAAAAGTTTATCAGCTGGTTCCAGTTGTTCCTAAAGGGCTCTGATTGGTCCTAGAGCTATCCAATAGCATATGAAGACAATTTGATTGACAACCATTGATCCCGCCCTTATGAATGAGTCGTTTCAATGGATCGTGGCCAGACTACCTATCCACAGACTATATATCCACATATATATAATTTGGCTTGCCAGACTAATGTAACACAACATATATCCATCCATCCATTTTCTTTAACCGCTTCATCCTCCACAGAGGGTCATGGGGGAGCTGGTGCCCATCTCCAGCGGTCAAGGGGCGAGAGGCAGGGGACACCCTGGAGGTCGTCACTCCATCGCAGGGCGACACAGAGACAAACGAGACAAACAACCAGTCACACACCCACTCATACCTAAGGACAATTTTTACCAGACCACAACATATATGGTGAAAACAAAGTTTAGAAAATAGCATCCACTTGATCTGCTATGTTGTTTTAGTTGACTGAAACCTGAGCTTGAGTTTGGTGCATTTTTCAGTTCCACAAGTTATTGGGGGTTAGTACAACCTTATAAAGACATTGTTTTTGAGCAATAGGAAGTAAAGAAAACTCAACATTTTCTCTGTTTTCTTTATTGACATTAAAAATAATAATTATGAATCTTTTTAATTAAACCAAGTTTCCCTAGGGTTGGACAACATGCAGTATCATAGGAGGCTAAAATGGTCACAGTCCACTTTGGTCCATACTAGCCATTAGCTTATCAACCCTGTTAGAACCCAACCTTAAAATTTCTCCAAACGGTGATAGTTCAAAAATCCTTCATAACTTTTGTCTTGACACATTTAACCAAGAACACGCCCTAAAATCTGTGAGTAGATTGTTTACAGAAACTTGTTTACATGTGTACAAGTTGACTGTCGGTTTCCTGATGACTGTTTGACTCTTCAAGATTAACCCCAACATTTGAGCCAAACTGTCAAGTGGAGGTTTTTTATGTGTAAAAACTGTGCCTGAAATGCAAAATAGCCCACGGTGCTGCTTTTCCTCCAAAGACCTAAACATTTGTTAAACAACATTAAAAAGGCTGTTTGTCACAGAAAACGCTTTGGAGGGAAGTAAACACTGCTTAGCCAATTCAAACTTCAGAAGCGTGGTTATTTAGCAAGGACACAATCTATCTGTGATGACTTTTAATTAAATTCAGACGGTTCTCCCAGCTGGTGTAGCAGCATCTGCAACTCCAGAGTAATATCTGGAGGCTAGTAAACAGGAAAGAGAAGAACACTGAGAAATATTCATTTTAAACCCAAACGGAAAAATAGCTCCATGTGGAAACTTTTGCATATAAAACAAGCCAGTTGTTAAGTTTTTAACTGTGGTTTTGATTTGTTGTCTTTTTAGCTGAATATACAAGAGAAGATTAAACATAAAAAAGAATATTATTGGAATCTGTCAGTGATTGAGTTGGACAGTTAAAAAAAAAACAAAAAAACAAAAAATAATAACAGGAAATCCCCACACTGTTGGTACACAGACCAGCGCAGCAAGGAAGGCTGGTGAAAGGAAAGAGTGGAAGGAGAACAGATGGGATGTTTATGTGAGTTAATGACTAAAAAATGAGCCAAGCAGGAGGAGAGAGTGGAACAGACGGTTTGCTCTCCACAGCTACCACAACGATGAACAGTAGTGGTGTACTTATCAATGAAGTATGACGAGGGACGCAAAGAAAATTCATCAAACGATAAAGAACAACAATGTTCTCCTTTGCTTCTGAGCTTGAGAATCTGTTGAGGATACATAGAAAGTCTAATTAAACCTTCTATAAATAACATTTTAAACCAAGTTTTGCTTTCTGCTCGTTGAAATGGTTTTGTTTTCTGGCTTCATTTAGCATCGCAACCCTTCACTAAACTTATATTTATCTAACAACAAAAGGCAGCAGCGCACACGTACCTGCCCACAGCTTTAATCCCCGACGAGAACGAGGCGCCCGACAGATCCGCTCATTGCCTCAATGAACATTAGATCTGTGATTGGATATTGGGTGGAGGTGACAGCTCACTGATGGTCTCTCGCAGCCAGCCAGGGCCTTCGGTGTCGGGCTGACATCTCGGACTGAGAAATGTGAATGATTGCTTTCTACCCATTTCAATCAAACAGCATGTGACCTTTCTCTGATTCTGCTACATGAAATTCACAAAAACAGCCTCGTTTTGTGCTTTCAGAACACTCAACATTTGTCAGTGAGATCCTGATGTTGGAGGATAAAACTTGATCTGGTTTACCTTCTGAAAGTTCTTTGCTTTTCTAATATAAAAAATCCAGTTATATACCATGATTCTCTGGGTTTGCATTAACTTTGGTTAAGTTCATTTGTTGAAAATCTATCTTTTTACATTTTCTCTGGAAGTTCCCATAATTTGAGTTGCTTTCTGTTTCCTAAACAGTCTGAATTAGTTCTTCATTGTGACACTGGTTTGCCTCCTTTAAATACTTCTTTGTTTCTTGTCAGACCTTTGATGTTTTTTCTATCCCTGACTATGTATTTATTTGCTGGTTGGATCTTTATTTATTTTAGAGTATTATGCAAAGAAAAACAATTAGCAAGGATGTGTTGAGAAAAACTTGATGATATAAACCTCTTTGTACTTCTGAGAACAAATGTATCTATTTAGTTTATTATTACTATTATTTTAACCTGACGTTATTTGTATTTTTTTAAATAATGAGGCATTTTGATGTATTTTGGCTATTTATCAGCAGCGTCCATGTACTTCTCTTAATCATTCACAATAAGAGACTCATACTTAATAGTTTATTAAAACTTTTCTCTTTTTAAGTTTATTGAGGGACATTATTATTAAACTATTTTTTAAGCCACAAATGTTTTAGGAACACATGTTTGTTTAAGGGCTTTTATTGTGAAGGATTAAAAAAGTTCACAGTTCCATTTAAAGTCACACTAGGCAGTTTGGGCTTGTTTTAATCACCCCCTAGTGTCCATTTTAAATCACTGCCATAAAAACAAACTGTTGACCCCTCCCCCTGCTCTGCACCCCTGTTTTCATCAGATAAAGGTTTTCTTTGTTTCTTTGGAAGCTCCACCATGATCAAGACGATACAATAGATCTCAGCTCATACTTATCTGTCTTCAGCTCATCTGTCCTGAGCAGGTTCTGAGGTGTAAATATGGATGCTGTAAAGTGTTACTGCTTTTCGCGAGATACATGACTTTGTGAGACTTTAGGGCAACGGACTGAAGTTGGACCTGAGGTATTCTGGACACAAGCAGCCGATAGGGCAGAGTGACTTTTCAGTAAAGGTTCAGCACATACTGGCTCAAGAAAAAAATTTTTAATGTGAAAAAGTTACTTAGTGTGCCTTTAATGTAAGCTTCCTTCTAATCAGCCAGTATTTAGTTTCTTTTGCACACAGCTCTGATCCCATAAAGAGGGTAAAACATTATATTAACTGACACCCAAAAAGTAAATGTTCTTTCCTGATGAGTTTTTCTGTTCTCTCTCTGCGCTAAGGCAAATATTTATGCCAGCTGAATTCAAAACCCTGACCCACTAAATAATAAATGCATCTTGAAGCATAACTGATGTTCATCGGCTCAGGGATAATCTTTAAAGATGTATAACTAACTTTAAGCTAAAGCTCAAATGCAACGTTGCCCAGCAGTCAAGGAGATAACCACTAAATCATTCCCAGGCATGGCCCAAAATTTAAATTATTGAAATAAATGAAACTGCTGCTAGTTGAAGTTTACTTTATAAATTCAGTGAAATGTCAAATATAATGGGGTGAAACAGGGTTTGTTCTGGCCTGGGTAGAAACAGACAAAAACAGCAGAAAGAAAAATGTAGAATAATAAAGTTCAAACGGTGCCTCGCTAAAAAAATATAAAGCAGAAGAGTTCAAACAGCTTTAGGCAGAAAAATGACGAGTTAGATAATAAAAATTACAATTTAAAACTGAGTTAAAAACATTAAAATTTTCAAATTAAACAGTAAAGAATATTAAAATGAGTCTCTTACTTTTTACTTGGACTTCAGGGGGTTTTAACCTCACGCTGTCTTTCAGGTTATTATTTTTAGTTTAATATCTAATCACAGCTGGAGCTAAACGCCTGATAAGCTGTTTTAAACAAACTCTACACAGTACTGATGAGAAATTAGATGGAAATATCAGAACTTGTAATGGTTTAAGACTAGTTTCCCTAAGATTTGACAGATTTTTTAGTAACTAATTGTTATTTAATGAGTGGAGACAATGTTTGAGTTAAGTTGATGATTGTTGGCATTAGTTCTGTTTTTAAATCAAACTCATTTTATTCATGTTTTACACTTTTTCTCAAGGATCACTGCATATTTTTTTATCTAGATGTAACCTAATTCATTAGGTAGTTTTGCATGTGTGATACATGCAAAACACTGAAGTTTAAAAATCTAAATTTGCCAGAATATTATTTAAGATTACCAAGCCAATTGACTAACAAGAAACTGTTTTATGGTCATGTTTCAGTAAAAGCTGTCCAGAAAAATAGTCACCAGTAACGGCTAAATCACATCGTGTACGGATCAAATGCAGTCTGGTTTCCATACGGTGTTCCCAAAGATGAAAAAAAAAACGAGTCCTATCAGAGCATTCATACCGGCTCCGGTGCGGCTGCAGAGGTTCATTAACTTTCCGCAACAAGTTTATATTTTCCAGACGCCGCATCCAGCTTTTCATGAAGAAATTTCAAGAGCCAAATGGGACGTGAGACATGAGCCAGCGATGTGCATCTGGTATGTTTCAAAATAAAACCTTTAGCTACATTGCTAAAGTTAACACCTCGCCTTGCCTTCCTCTGCTTATCCGGGTCGTGAGGCAGCATCCCAAGTCGGGCATCCCAGGCCATCCTCTCCCTGGCCAAATCCGCCAGCTCCTCAGCTGGGACGCCCAGGCGTTCCTTGGCCAACCTGAAGATGCATTTCCTCCAACGTGTCCTGGGTCGACCCGGGGGCCTCCTGCCGGCAGGACATGCCCAAAACACCTCCTGAGGGAGGCATAACCAGATTCCCGAACCACCTCAACTGGCTTCTTTCAATGTGGAGGAGCAGCAGCTCTACTCCGAGTCCCTCCCCTGATATCTGAGCTTCTTACCCTATCCCTAAGGCTGAGCCCGGCCACCCTGCGCAGGAATATCATTTTGGCCGCTTGTATCCGCGATCTCGTTCTTTCGGTCATTACCCAAAGCTCATGACCATAGGTGAGGATTGGGAGGTAGATTGACTGGTAAATCGAGAGCCTTGCTTTCTGGCTCAGCTCCCTCTTCACCACAATAGACCGGTTCTGCGTCCACATCACTGACGCCACCCCAATCCGCCTGTTTATTAACACGATTTGGATATTTAAAAGGGGCTGCATGGTGGCGCGGTTGATAGCACTGGTGTCTTGCAGCAAGGAGGTCATAAGTTTGCCTCCCCAGCTCAGCGGCCTCCCCATGCATATGTGGACCATGCGTGGAACCCCCACCCACCTACCAGGCCACCGACATACAGTGTCATACAGAATGTGCAACATCTTCCTCGTTCTATTGTTTTCAGAACAATAATGGCAGATTAGCTCATTTTAAAATCCTTTTGTTGTTCATCCAGAAAACATACAATGCTTTAAAAACAAGCCAAGTGGCTGCATGTAAATGTGAAGTGGAATGAAGATGTCTCAGGCACAGCTGGCTCAAAAAGATTTTTTACAGTAGCATGTTTTTAAAACAGTTCTTCTGTCTAAAGAGTAAAAAGCGTTGGATATTTATCGCTGTGGTTTCACTCCTAGAACAAATGAACAGAGCTCAAATGTGACTTTTTGTTGGGAAAAACAATCTAATGGCTTAGAGTAGCCTGTACCTCAGATTGTTCCTCTTACTGCCAGCCAAATGTGAACAAACCAAAACAATGCAGCACACAGTGTGAACCTCCTCAGTATCCAGGAAACAAATACTGCGTGAGACCCGGTGGGAAGGTAATGCAATTAAGTCGACCTCTCCACTCCTCTTCTCTGGCACTCGCAGATTAAAATGGCCACTTATTGACTGGAGCAGCACTTTAGCTCTGAGGTTCACAACTATGGGTCATTATGGTCCTACAATTAGAAATATGAAGTAGGGAGGGGGTTATTATGAAACCCTCCATTATGTCATTATTTCTAAGCAAAATGCTGATGAAACCTCGTTTTTAGCATGAAGAAAATGTTTCCTCCTGAATTTTACTGTAAAAATTACAAAGAAACCAGTGAATTTCCAGGAAATTAGCTTTGAGACTGAACCATACCATACCCTGAACCTGGGAGTAGCATATGCCTGTGATTTATAAATAATATTATCTGGAGTAAAAGTTTTTTAAAAAGCTGTTTATACACTTTAATTTTTGTTGCACATCTATTGATGTCATTTCTACTTGTTGATGAGAGATGAACAAAGCCAGCGTGGCTCATAAACACAGATCCTTTTGGTAACGAGCATTAAAGAAAAACACAAATTCACACAGAGGAAACTGGCTATAGCTGCAGTCAGAAATAAAATCCAGAACAACAAGTAGTTCTACAGCCTTCTCTTTACCACAGCC
The DNA here is from genome assembly GCA_006937965.1 of Callopanchax toddi. Lineage (NCBI taxonomy): Eukaryota > Metazoa > Chordata > Actinopteri > Cyprinodontiformes > Nothobranchiidae > Callopanchax > Callopanchax toddi. Next base: position 222,078 of record SSNR01000019.1, on the reverse strand, counting down.
TAGGTCACGCATGAGCAGCGAAGCAGAATCAGTCAGGTGGTAGATGGGGGGTGGGGGGGTGGGAGTGTGTTTGAGGGGAATTACAGCTGTGTTTGTCTGATAACACACTGGTAAAGCAAGAGAGAGAGAGAGAAAGAGAGGGTCTCTCCTCTTCACCAGCATCAAATGAAGGTGGTCCACATCCACCTTGTGTAAATCCTACACACCAATCCCAGTTTGGTCTTAGAGTCTCCTCAAGTCTCACATGCTAAGAAGAAATTTCACCACAGAAAGCAGAAGTTTTCTACTTATTAATGACTGGACTTACTGAAGGTGCCTATTATCTGAGACTTTGTTGTACGAGCGGGCTATTTACTGTAAGTGGCCCACATTTGACTTTTTTCAGCGAAGTGCAAAGCCGCTCAAGGGTAAAACACCGAAGAACGTGCACTTCTGCAAATCCCAGCTCTGACCTCTGCTTCACTGGCAGACTGCTTTCTCCTCACATTAGTGAGATGACTAGTTGTCCTTGACTGGTGAAGCACAGTATTAAACTGTAATGTGCTTAAGTTTAGGGAGGGGAAAAAAAGTTTGCTAAAGGAGAAAGAAAACAGTGAAGTTTTAGAGGTTTTGCTGCTAATCCCCACTGAGGATTCTTGGTTGAAGAGAAAACAGCTCTAACTTGGAATCTAATTAAAATAATTGCTGTATTCAGTGTAGCAATAAAAAAAAGTTTGTAAAAAATGTTTTAAATACAGTTTGATTAATTATTCATAGGTTTTATATTATGCTTTTTTTTTTTTTGCCCAAATTAATCTCAGACTCTTTAGGAGATTAAAATAAGCTCATATTCAGTCTGACGTTCAGATGTTGGAGCACCTGCTTCTAGGAATATTTTAAAGATTATCTGTGGGTCCTAATTGTTGTTTGTTGGACAGTCCAGCCTTTAAAAAATGTTCTTTAGAGATAAAAGGGCTGTTTTTTTCACATCTCTGACTTCAGAACTCAGCCTCCCTTTAATGCAGGTGCAACAACCATTATATTTGGAAGACCTGCTGTAGCTTTTTATAGGGTGCACACAGCAAAGCAGAAAATATAGTGTAGAGACTTCATCACATTTTATATTGCATTTTGCTCATAAGGATTTCTTTGCAAACTACAAACATTTTTCCAAATTGTGCTTTTCTCATGTTCGTGTCCTGTAACATATCTACTGTCTTACCTCTGTTCTACCTTTCCCCCCTGATGAATTACTGTTCAAAACATAATCTTTTACTATCTATCTATCTATCTATCTATCTATCTATCTATCTATCTATCTATCTATCTATCTATCTATCTATCTATCTATCTATCTATCTATCTATCTATCTATCTATCTATCTATCTATCTATCTATCTATCTATCTATCTATCTATCTATCTATCTATCTATCTATCTATCTATCTATCTATCATCTATCTATCTATCATCTATCTATCTATCTAATTTACAGTGAAATCTCATTTGTTTTTCATAAAACATAAATTTTTAACCATAGTTTTGCTTTTTAAAAGTATTTTTAAGTTAATCACAATGTAAACACAATATGCTCCGCTATGATTTTTAAATATATATTAGCATATCCTCCTACACTAACAACACTATCTGATGTGGATGAGAATACATTTATGAGATTAGCACACAGATTAACAGCATCTAAATTATTCATTTTTATTTATTAACTCTGCAACAACACTATGTGTAAACAATGCAGTGCTTTTCATAGCAACAGCAGATATTCAGCGCTATTTATAGTAACATAAGGTTACTTATGCTAACAGGTGCTAGTAATAATGCTATGGTAATGCTGCAGCCAGGAATTAACGTCGATGTGACGAAAATCACTAATTTGTGGGATGTTAACTAAACAACAGTGATCATCACGTAAGCACACATTAGCTTTTTTTGTCTTTTATCAACTGTGATGAGGCTCAGGCTGTGTTACATCTAAAATGGTCCAGGCAGAAACATGCACTGGCGCTACTAACGCTGCATTTCAGAAAAACATCATCTTCCCAACAGTCAGACATGGTAGTGATGGTCTGGGACTGCTTTGCTGCTTCAGGATCTGGATGACTTGCTGTAATTGATGGAACCAATGAATTCTGCTGTCTACCAGAAAATCCTGGAGGAGAATGTCTGACCTTTGACCTTAAACAGGCCATTCATCCATTGTGGCTGAATTGAAACAATTCCGTAAAGTAGAGTGGGACACAATTTCACCACAGTGATGTGAGAGACTCATTACTAGTTATTATCACAAACACTTGAAAATTCCACCAGAAGTGTTACAACCAGTTGTTTAGATTTAGGGGGCAATAACTTTTTTCACATAGGGGCAAATTGGTTTGAATCAAGGCATCTTTTAAAGGTGCAACACCTGCTAGGTGAGCTAAAATAATACAACTGTTGTGGACTTTTTAAAATCACTCATTATACCATCAGGCTTCATTTTCTTAAGTTTTTTTTTTTCCACCGTAGATTCTTTTGGGCAGATGAGTTTCTTTCTTCCACCCGGATCGTTTTTGTGGGCCTGTGGGAGTCGGTGTGAGCAGCTGTCAATTATAATTGAATATCTTTCATTTAATCGTTCTCAGTCGGTTGTAAAGAGACAACCCATAAATCTGTATGGATTGCCATATAGTCTATCTATCTAATAAGGCACTTTATGCAGATGTGTGCATGTAAGTTAAATGAACTTAACATAAACTCTGTTACAATCCGTTGTCGTTCTGGGCTGTCTGCAGCTAGATGTAGTTTTGCAAATTTTGAATCTTTGCCAGATTTTGGCTTTTTATTTTTGCAAACAGCATTTCTGTGGGTTAACGTTTTAGGTGAAGTAATATTTTGCATTCAGAATGTTGAGATTTGATCACCAGAGGTTAATTGAAACAGGTGGAGACTCCGACCAAATGAATAAACGCAACTAAATGTGTCCACTGGTGACGTATCGCTCATCACTCATGTTAATGCCGAGCGCAGCTGACTCTGGACATGGTCACAAGCAGCTCATGTTGGGGTGGCAGTAAAACTTGTCTGAAATTCTAATTTCAAGGTGAGCTGGCTGATAATTTAACCTTAATGACGTCAAAAATGGAGGACACATTGACACTAGACGGTGCGTTAAGGACAAGTGTCTGGATATTTTATTATGAGTCCTTGTGGGACAGACCTTGTCTTGCTTGGTGTTTAAAGCATGATCTTTTATCTTGATTACATACCTGCCGTTCCACACTATTAGTGATGCATGTCCATACTTTGATTATGTTTATCTCAGTTTTAGAGCTTCCTAACCTCTTTAATGGAGGGTGTATGTTTTTGTAGCATTGAACAGACACTGAATATTTTCTCCTCTCCTACGTTTCAGCCTGATGACAGAAATTCCCCTTTTTTCCCCCCTAAATCCTTTCAAGGCTCATCCAGTCTTTGCTGAAACGGTCTCTTTGAAATGTTAAATGGGAGGCTAACTCAATCAACATGTCACTTTAAAATTGCTGATTTGCACGATGTTGCTATTTGTGCCTCATTCAAGAAAACATTTAGGTTAATTTCTTGTTTATTTCTGCAGTGAAAAGTGTAAAAAAATTGGAAAATAAAACTATTTTGGAGGGTTCTTTTGGTTTTAAATGCTCAAACGTACTGTGGACAAATGAAATCCACCTGATACACAAAGGAGGAGGAACAACAGTGTATGTCAAACAGGATTACTTTGTAGTCCGTCTGAACTGTTTTTCTTTAACAGGCTAAAGAATTACCATAGCCTTACGCCTTTGTTCTTTGAGAAAAAAACTGCAAGACATGCAATGCGTGTCCAGCAACCCAAGAGGCTCTTGTGAATGAGACATCACCCTGGAAAACGTGCACAAAGCAAATGGAGCAGTGCCTGAGTTGTCTCTTGGACTCGAGTCTCTGAGGAAATCTCAGCAAGCCAGTGTCTGTCTCGCCTGCAGGGGTTTTTTTTCTCACATCTGTGAGGATGAAAACATCAGGACATTTTTACCTCCCATCAGCTTTGTACTGTCACAGACCGAGTTACTGAGGCATAATCTGAGATTTGGGATTGACAGTATCTAAAACTGCTGTTGACGCAGGCTACAGGGACAGTTTTCACTGTTGTATGAGCTTTACTAAAAAATGTACGTTTAAGAACTCTTTTGCCCTGAGGTGCACACTGATACGTTTAAGCCAGCATCTCATTGGGCTGTGACTATTGGTGACTAGTTGGAGGCAAAGAATTGCAAGCAAATAAGTGTGTTTTCAATTGGGATCACAGAATTGGCTCAAACAACATTTTTATGAGATGTTTCACAAGCAGGCGTGCACATTGAGAAAATTAATTTCAATTTAGGGTCTTAACCCCTTGAAGAGATTTCACAAATTTGCCTCAAACCTCATTTAGCCTCAATGCAGCCAAATAGTATTAGGGTTAGTACTTTCATCAAAACCTGCCGTATCCAGTCCTATATGTGTCTGCTGCCCTCTGGTGGACGATCTATTGGTGGAAACTGTCACATCATTTTTGTGTTACTGTTATTTTATAATTACATTATAAAATTAAGATGATTTTATAGTTGTTATATTATTATTGGCCAATAGGTGGTTATGTTTTTAATGTGTTTTATTAGTATTTGATATTTTAGGCTTCAGTATTCAGGTTGCACAGCATTTTGTAAAAATATTGTCATTGCAATATTAATATACACAATAAGACTTTAATTAAATCATGCATCCATATGCTGATCTGATGGACTCAGTCTGCCCTTGATATTCACATCAGGTTTCCATGATAGTGGCCAAAATGCTAAAACACACAGCTGTTTTGAGTGATATGTCATAATTTTGTCATGAACACAAAAAGAGGAGTGAGGAAGATCTGGGTTCATCTCAAACAACATTGAAGTATCTAGAAATAAAATCACAAGTATGTTTTGTTCTGATAGTGTGCAGATACAGGTATATTCAGATTTCTTCTGATTTGGTCACCAACCCCTCCCAAAATTGTGTAATTTATTGCACTTTGTGATTCACAGAAAATAAATTGAGAATGCTTCAGATACCTGGGATGACTATGTGACTGTTTTTGAGAGTAATTTGGGACAAATCCTTTGAACATGTACAAAGATCCAGCGACAAAATAGAGGCCCTGCAACTCTCTCTCATAGCTCTTGACTGTAGGTGATGGAACACAGACTGACCAATAAATCAAAAGTTTCCTCCTGCTGATGTACGTTCCTTTACACCACATCACTACATCCGCATGTTGGTCTCCAAACTCCAGGATACTTAAGGTCCATGAGGTCAACCTGGAGCGCCCTTCCACTTAAGATCAAGTGAAAGGGCATTTGGGGTGGACCTTGACCTGTTTTGGTTGAGAACCCTGACCTCAGCTTTGAAGGTGCCTATCCTCATCCCAGCCACTTAACACTCAGCTGTGACTTGTGAGAAAACTTTAAAACACTCATGAATGCTTGGAGATATTTTAGAAACTCTTTTGTGAATGCCACTCACAATTCCTCACCAGTAGTCACAACCCAGTGGGATACTGGCTTCATGTGGGAAATCGTATAATCTCAGGTCTCAAACCAACTTCACGGAATCCGATGACTTTCACAGATTTTCACATTTTAATAACTTAAAACTTTAGACTTTACATTTTCTGTTTTTGCTAAGAATTTCTTGATCTGATTAGAAAATCTAGATTTCATTGGATCTTGTTAAACTCAACTGCTGTTTTTCACCATCAGGAGTAAAATTTTATTTGCTGTATTGGAAATTAGGAAAAGATCAATTGTATATCTTTTAGAGTTACTTTGATTATTTGCATCTTTTTCCTGTTGCAGCATTCAGAGCATAAACATTACCCAATGATGCAAAATAGAACTATTTACAGGAAATAGTTTGCCTGTTTTTTCAGGATCTGACTCTATTCTGTGCTCTTGGTGGTAAAATAAAAGTTGACTAATTATAAAAGCTACACGCTGTGTTGGAGCAACACTTAAAAACAGCATGTGATCCTCTGCCTCTTTGTCTTTTTATTGGAGCTGACAGTTACTAATGAAAGTCTTCTATTATAAGTCAAGATAATCACAATAACATCAGCAGGGATTCTTAATAGAAAACTGGCATTGAAACATATCTCATTGTTAATGGATATTCATATGAGTTCACAGCAACTAAAACTACTAAAAATCACTCGTTCATCATCTGAATGAATCTATAGTGGCAAAACAATGTTAGCTAAAAACAATACATTTGAAACAAAGTGCAATATTTTATTATATTGGATTTTTTTTAAACCCTTGAAAACTGAGAAATCAATGGTCACATGGCAACAAAGATAAGAATTTTATTACAATGACCTAAATGGTCACATGTGGTCAATCCAAATCAATCTGCAAGAGGGAATTGCTGCAGAAGTGCAATCTGAAAATAAATTACATTCAGTTGGTTTTGTCACTTCTTGAGTCAGCTGTGGGGGAGGGGCAGGAGGTCCTCACCCCGGCCTGCAGAGCAAGGCACACCCCATACACCTAATTAGTGCTCCTTAAAACGCAGCAGGGGTGAGGAGTACAGAGCTGCACAGCTTCTCAGGTGATCACAGGCTGTGGGCTTCTTACCGTGACGTAAACACCGGTGTCTGGGCCAGATCTTTCAGACCTGATCAATACATCAATTACATTTTTTTTAAATTCTGCCATTGAAGCAAGTTTTAATTCAGTATGAACCACAGGCTGGTATCAGAACATCGGTATAGGTAGAGAGAAGCTGACAACAGTTTTTCAGCACAATGGACAGCACACCTATGTCCAAAAAACCGTAACACAACGAGGAACTTCAGCTCATTCATCTCAGTTTCTGTTAAATCCAGTATTGGTTTCACATTCTCACAGTCCAAAAACATACAACAACATACAAGATGCTAGCTGCTAAAGCTCCAAGTTTAGCGAGCGTAAGTGATGACGTTAAAAACATTGTTGGCTTGTAACAACCAATCAGTGAGATCTGTTCAGTGTGAAATGTGTGAATCTGTTAATTGAAATTTTCCTGTTTTTTGTTTTGTATGGCTAAGCATTTAAATAACAATGTTAGACATATCTGAAAATATTTCTAATGTTAAAAGTATTTTGAAAAAATCTTAAAAGGGGCAGTGGAGTTCACTTGGTGGGGTGGGTGGGGGGGGGGCATTCATGGTGCTGGGCCTGCAGAGCTGTACTGCATTGTACATTACAAGGTAAAGAAAAGGCATTACGTGATACGAGTATAGCGAGAGGTTAACTTCCTAAACTGTCTCAATATAATTCGTTTTCAGATTCCAGTCTGTTTCAGCACAAATGCATCTTAACTGATTCGTGATTAACTTTAAATGTTACCATTAAACTTTGCATCAAAGTGCTGAAACTTTATTTTCCTATCATCAAAAGAAAATGCTAAACTAACAAACCAATTAATGAGAGTTCTTAATGTCCCAGAGCTCTTATAAGCAACCTCTTTTATGGGTCGAGTTCAGAAAATCCCTAGAAGACCCGACTCCATGGTGGCTTTGTCATGACACAGTAGGTGGCTGCCAACAGCTTGATCAAGCGAAACAGGCCAGTAGCTATGCCTGCAGCCTTCCTATTTTCTGTCATGTCCAAAATATAGGTCATGTGGAGTGCAGTGGCTGTCTCTGTGAGTGTGTGGCTTTGAACTGTGTTTTTCTGTGTGTAGTTTCTTCCTCAAGAGTTTGTTAGAAAATAATTTTTGTCATAATAAATTATTTGTATGCCAGCACAAAGGATTCAAAGCAAATGAGGAAAGGTGTGACTGGAAAGTAGACTACGAATGTAATTCAACCAAACTGAGCACGCTCCAATCGGGTTAGATTTGAAGCAGGTAAATCAAAACAGAGCTTCCTCACTTGGCTGAGAATCAGGATAAGTAGGTTGTTTCTCAAGTGATTAGAAATACTACGTATTGTTGGAAATGCACTGCAGAGGATGAGGAGTAGAAAGTTTAAGCTGAATTATTTCTAGGTGTATCTAAATAAGCAAAGGACGGTCAAAGTTTAGAAGGATGTTTGAAAAGGAAATAGTCAGAAAACATTTGGGAAGAACCTGTTTGTTATGAGGTTCCCCTCAATGCAAAATAACAGTAACACCTGAAAATTAAATTCAGGTTTTATTTATAAATCCTGCTGAGGTTTATTAAAAAAATCCTTAGAGACCAAATCAAATTTAGCCATTGCTGTTTTTGATCCATGTTAAAAAATGTGAATAGAACATAAATATTAATAAAAATTACCTAATGCATAAAAAGTTTAGCCACTAGCTAGAATGTTTTGGTCCGTTTCAAAGACGAGTTAAAGCACTGTGAGGGTGGTGAAAATGTTCAAATCTGACCAAAGAATCAAACGACGTGACTCAAAGGCTCCTGACTGAGCGAGTGGTATTTTCACAGATCAAATATAATAACTGCTTCTGCTGGATCACAACTGTGAGTGATGTATTCTATACCGGCACTCAACGCAGCCTAATTCATTCATTTAAAACTAAAAAAGAAAATCTGGTTGGAATTTATTGAAAAGCTTTTATCCAAAACCAGCTGTAGGAACTGTTTGATGAAGACAAGCTCTGGAAGATGCTCATAGAATAATAATCTGAGTTTCCTTTATGATCTTTTGAGAGCAATGTATCTGAAGCAAGACCACACTCCAGTTACATCTTGATTTATTATAACATGTATCATTTTAGTAAAAAGCTAAATTATTTGATAATTTGTCAGTTTATATAATTCACTATTTAGACGAGCCAATTACCAGTTCCACCTCGGCTCTTTAAGATGTTTTACTATTGTAGATGAACCCATCATCAATCAGCTCATTTAATGAGCTGGTTTCTGCTAAATTTAGCAGTTAAGACTTTAGTCAGGAGAGTGAAGAACTAAGAACTGAAAACACATCCATGAGAGGCATCGGTGCTCAGATTGATGAAGTGTTTTACTAAAAACAAATTGTCATCTGAAACTCAGTGAGATTATCTGCCCTATTACAGAGATTCATAGATATAGATTATGTTCAAAGATGACGAGAAGCCGATGTCAACTTTTAGTGAAAAATGCCATTATGAAAAACTGATTGCATAGTATGGAATTGCTAGACACTCACTTGCCCCCTAGTGGCCAGTTCCAGTTTTAGACCCCACCCCCTTAAGTAAATGAATGGAACATTTTCCTGAAAACAAACTAAAAATACACCTCAGATTATTTGTTCCCAGGTGGTACTTTTTGATCCACATAGTTCTTACCTTGCTACTGTGTGTTCATATATACATGCATTCATCTTAATTTTTAGAAACACCATTAGGTGAGACCTTCAGTACTGCGTTGTTTTTCTTAAATAGTTGTAATGATAATTTCTGGCAGTGGTGTCCAATCCAGGTCCTTGAGGGCAATCCAGCATATTTTAGTTGTTTCCTTGGCAGCACACTTGATTCAATGGTTGCCTTGCCTGTTCTGCATATCAAACTCTGCAGAAGGCTTTAAATCAACTACTGACTAAAATCAGGTGTAGTGAAGCAGAGAAACATCTACACATTAAAAATACCTTTCCATTAGAGCCAGAAGCAGTTATAAAAGTTCTAATTTAAGGAAAATATTAGTGAAAGTAACCTGGAATTAGTTGCAGATGACAGAAAAACAAGCAAATAAAAAAGTCATTATTAACCATCATCGTTCTCAAGCTTCTAATTACATTTTCAGAGTAAAAGGTTAGAATGTAGTTAACCTCAGTGTTACGAACCCCGTTTAGGAGGAGGGTTGTAACAATACCAATCACAAAGAGGAGAGGAGACAAGAGGTTTCAAAAGTCAAAAAATGAAAGGTTTATTTATTTACAATGTATATACACCATGTACAATACAAGTGGGAGGAGGGAACGTAGAAGGTGCCTGAAATCAAAGAAGATAACAAAAAACAAACCCTAACTCTCTCTATTCTTTAATCTTAAATCAACAAAACAAGACCTACTTACTAATCTACAAAAGGATGAGGTAAAACATTACATGTGGAGGCACCCTCTGCTTACCTGGTGTTTCTAGACAAAGAATAAACTACGTGAGCAGAATGTACAGGGTACCCCAATCTTACCTGTCCTCCACCTCCTCACCACATACCTAATCGGCACTGGCTCAAGCATAAACTGTAGCCACAAACAGGTGCACAATCAGCAGCAGTTCTGTATGAGACAAAGAAAAACAGTTAGCCACAGTCAGCCAGCCAGACTCTTCTCCTGTCATCAGGTGTTTTTGTAGGTCTTCCTCCACATCCGATTGGTCAACACCACACACAGCAACCAATAAGAGAAGACAGGAGTTTCAGCCAGGTCTCCCTCAAACCAGCCACACCTGGAGATCATAATGTAATTAGTGAGGGAAAAACAGCAGAGCCTGACATGACAAAAAAAAAAAAAAACACAAAGGAAAAGCTGAGGAGCAGGGACGTAACACTCAGTAAGAATCAGTCAGGAGATATTTCCCTGTGGTTTTTCTACCCAGAGAAAGAAGGGAGGGTTGTGAGGCAACGCTGAGCAAAACGTGGAGGCACACAAAACTGACGAAATACTCTTCTTTTGCGCTGAGATGTGAGAAGTGTTTCACACTCTTTGTGTTGATGCAGTATGTCATGCTGCTACCCCCCAAATAAAAAGCTGGATGCAAAATAAAAAAAATCTGTTGTTTCCCAGCAGAATGGAAACCATATGTTTTTTTTTCTAAATGAGGGTTTAAACCAAATGTATTTCAGCACATAAGTTCAACGTACTGTAAACAATAAAGGCTGTAAATATGTATTCATGCTATTTGAGCTTTTATAGTTGTCTTTTGTTTGAGGGTAAAGCCGCAGTCCATTTCAAACAGACACATTAAAGCAATCTTTTGGTGTCAGTATCTTCTCTTCTCCGTATCAGAAATCCTGCTGGCTGTGTTTCACAGAGACTGACAGGAGGCAGTCAGCGCTGATACCAGATCTTAGAAGTGAAAACGGTGGCCTGAATACAGAGTGGTTTGAAGAGATGTCTGTGTGGATGGGTAGGAAACTCTAAAAGATTCAACTCCTTTGAGGGGTAAAGGTCAGTCCTGCAGGCTTATCACAGAGATCACTATAGTTCAATAACTCAACTTACTGTGATTCTGAAGACTTTTTTACTTTTTGCACTTAAAATGAACTGAATTTTGGAGAATAGCTTTTAGATAAAAATATTAACTTGTCATGGCTGTTTTTTTCTTTTCTCAACACATAATGGGGCCATCGTTATTCTGTCTTAAAGCCTGATTATTCACAGAAATACTTTGTGCAACAGGAACATCCATTTCTTCTTGTTATAGTGCTCACCTGCTCATGCATACCAAATAGATTAGGTTTGGGCAACATCCATTTTCTCATATCTTTGAGCCTTCCTTCCTGCCAATGTTTCCTTCTGCATTTTAAAGACAGTAACAAACTTCTGACACTAAACAGATTGAAATAAAATTCAAACCATTCAAATGCCTGTTTAAAACAGGAGCTGTCATTCGCTGAAGGTATGGGACACATTTCATGTTTTTGTAAAAACTCAGTTCACATGAGTTCCCGCTCCCTCTAACCCCACCTCTAAAATTGTGCACACGCATCACTCTGGTCTTTAATGTGTTTTTTGCCAAGTTTAGTTGCAGGACTTTTCTTTGTTTTTCTTTCTGGAGTTGATGTAGCCCTCAGTAGTAGGGGAATGGCTAACGTTTTAGCAAATTTTTGCTCCGACTTCTCCATGACTAGCTGCGTGCTTCTAATATGGCGACTGTAAACAGGAAGACACAGAGCATCCTGTGCGCGGCCCAACCTTTACAGGTTTGCACGATGCACATACGCGTTGATTGAAAGCAGACAATGTGGCAATTCTATTGGCTTTTTGCATCCTCTCCGGGCTGCACACCGGAACACAGAGCAAATCGCACTCCGATCATGTGCCCTTATGAGAGCTCCTTTGCCTGCAGCGCAGCAGGAGGTGAGGATTACAGAGCAGCACAGCTCACTTTGCAGCTTATCAGCAGGTGATCATGGTGCTGCGGGCTCCATACTGCGACAGAACGCACTGTTTTCCAGCCAGATCTTATCAATACATCAATAATTTTTTAAAATTCTGCCGTTCTGACAGCCCGGTACCAAATGGCCTATGTGGACTGGTACCGGTACCAGTCCTTGGACTGGGGGTTGGGGACCTCTGGCCTAAAACATGCAGAGTTTCTAAATCCCTCACAGCCATTTGGTTGTTTATATGCTGACATTTTACTCGTTTTTTCAAGACAGTGAGTTTCAGTGTCTCAAATCAAAAGCCCCAAAAAACATTTTCCAGGATGAACTTAAAGAAGGAAACTTTCTAAAGTGTGTGGGCTGAAGAATCCTCTCTGCTGTGACACTCTGACAGCGATGAGGGGAACAAAGTGTGGATCCACTTTCTGCAGATTTAACACAGTGTGATTCTGGCAGATAAACGAATTAAGTCATAAACAGAAGGATATTGCATTTAATACAAATATGATTTTCAGCTCACTAAACTGGAAAGAATAAGAGTGCTGCAGATTAGTTAAGGCTGCATGGGAGAAGCCTGAGGTGGAAGTAGGAGTTCAGTGTTGTAGAAGCATAAGTCTGTCATTAAGCTACAGCTCATTGTGCACTTATTACTGCTGTGGCGCGAGCCTGGAAACATCTTTTCTGCTCAGTCCTCCAGAGATGTCAAGGCTCACTCTCACAAGATTAAAGATTGAGTTAGATATTAGTTCACGTGAGTAACTGCATGAAGCTGTGATTAGCCTGGATTATTAAAAATCATTAAACCACAAGTTTGTAAAAAGAATAGTACTTTTTTATATCATAGAAATTAGTTCAGAGCTAAAAACAACCTGTAGACAAAATGAGTTGCTTTCCAGTAAATCTTCCAGCTATTTTTGCATCATTTCTACTTTTAAAGACAAGTTACTGGAGGCTATTAAAGGCAACATCTGAAACAATGTAGGCAGTAGCCACACAAATATATAAAAATACATGTTTATTATTTTATGATTAGGAATTTTTTAAATTAAGAGTTAGAATAATGCAAGTATTCATAACTTTATTGTCTCTTAATAAGAAACTTCAGTGTTGCAAACAAGAAAGTCATATAGAAAAGTAAAATAGTCTCATCTCAAAGAATTGCAATAAAAAGAAAATACATTGAACAGTTTCCTCAGAGTCACCAGAATATAAAGAACAATTGAATATAAAATACATCTATATATACATCATTATACATTATTAAATCATTAGTACAAAGGCTATAAAAATGGAACTGCTCATAAGAGATCCTGAATTTCTGCGCAAATTTAATTTAATTTAAAAAATTGACAATTACAAAAGCATGGAATCACCAAAGTGTTACAGAAATATATTCTCTATCTTTAAACATAGTATATTTTAAATATAGATATAAAAACATCCCAATCTTAAAACGGCATGATGATTGCTGCAACCCTTTTTATTACAGACGTCATTCTGCTTTTCATTTTCAGGAATTAAAAGTCTTAAAAGTTCAAAAGTATTGTAAAATCCAGCTATCCTATTTTTATTTTAATAGAACTTGTTGGATCTATTGCCGATTTTTCTTCTGACATGTTTCACTTTACATATCTTTTTTGTAAATTCTCCCTCATCTTGGTTCTGATTTAATTTTTATTTTTTTGTAACTTTAGGAGTAAATCAGTGTTTGTTTTCATGCAAAGTAGTTCTATATCTTTTCTGTCTCTCTCTTGTTGTTCAGCTCAGATTTCCATCTTCTACCAAGTGGAAACTTGTGATTTATGTATTTAATTTCCTCTGTTTGTCCATACATGCTTCACACTGTGGAATCCAGATTAAGTGGAGTTCAGTCTGTTTGTATTTGTTTCCACACCAAGAGGTGACACAGTGCAGGAGTGGCAGTGGTCCCACCACTGAAGATGAATGTTTAAGGTTAAATTGGAGTGCTCTCTAAATCATGTTTCCCATTGAGCCTGTTGATCAAAAACAGGGTTTTAGTTACTGTCAGCCATCATACAGAAGTGTAAAGATGATGACATGTCATGTTTTACCATCAAACGTATAGCTGGATGTGCTCTAATAGGCACGAATCAATTTATACCGTTTCGTTGACCTGTTGTTGATCATCCTACAAGAGCTGGCTCAAATTAACTGTAAAAAATGATTTGTGAGATAGGAAATGAGAGAAATGCCTGTTAAACAGAGAGAGCATTTGTTTCTGTTATTGTCTAATGGGACGGATAGCACCCGGTGCGCCCATGCTGGAAGCACGGTGAGAGACAGATTGTTAGATAATGTGATTTTCTGTTCACCTCCTTCAGAGAAAAAACGATTAACAGCGTTTGTGTGGAAAGAGTCCCATCCCGTCTAATTAGGTGGAAATTATAATCTATTACTTTTAAATCTGAACATGAAGAATTTAGACCAGAGGATAAGATTTGTTTGTTATTAAATTAAAGGGAAAAAAAACAGCCTTGTGAGTATTTTATTGTTTTGTAATATGTATAATATAAAAAACTTTTCATGCCTTCAGCATGGCTGTATTCCTTAATATAAACAGCTTTACACTCTCCTAAGAATTCAAATATAGTGCCTATACTCAAGGCCATTGCAGAAAGGAGGGTTTTCTTAGTGTGTGGTTTAAAAAGTTATAGCGGGGGAGTAACAATACAATTATTTGTCTGTGGCCAGAAAACTGACTCATAAGGATTTTATGATCCTGTGCCTCAGGGCAGTGTCATCATTTTGTTCTTTTTACTGCAGAAAAAAATGTTTATGATCTCAAATATATTTTGTTAGCAGTGGCGTTTCCGGCATCATGTGTTAGGTGGAGAACAACAATTCAACAGCTAATGCAACTAATTAATCTGTGATGCATACAGACTGACTTTGATCAATATTAAATCATCTACAAAAATAACTGCAAACTTTTACACTAGAAATGCAATTTTATCCATAATTCAAGAAAAAAAAAACCTTTTTATACCTGAAAATGGTCACGCACTGTTCATTCCTTGAAAAGAAAAGATGCAAATCATCAAAAAAATGTTTTTACTAAATTTAATTGTTTTTCCTCTTGGTAGCTAACAAGCTGACCAATAGATGATGAAGCACTGCTATCCCACAGACTGTAATCGTTACGTCACGTGATATTCCAGTATTTTAAGAGAATGATCGACGTTTGGAGCCCTGGACTTTGTGGCATGTGAAAGTCTATTGAGAGCATGAATGGATTTGAATACAATATTGCTCAAACTATTTTTTTCACTGATTATGTTCAGCAAGCGTAGACCTCATCAGCGCCATCTGGTGGCGTCCGACCCCACTGGCCCCAAATGCAGAGACGTCACTGTTTGTTAAATTTAAAGGAAACTTGTTACTAAATTAAATGAAGCTAATATTGTCTATAATTAAGAAATTCAAGTTTTTTGTGTCTGAAAGTTTGCATTTTAGTTTTAGAAGCCATTTTTGAACAAAGTTTTATTTTTTATTTGATATGGAAATGTTTTTTTTTTTTAGATGATTTCGTTGTTTTACTCACTGACGTTTTTGTTTATGTGACAGATATTCAGAATTACATGCTTGTTATTATCCTCACTTAATCTTAAAGTAAACGTTTTAGTTTATAAATCAACACCTGTCAGCTGACACCTAAATGCATTTTCATTTTATGTGTCAAGCAAACAAAACTAAACCAAAATGCTGAATGTTACATTTTTTCTTTACTTTTTACAAATGAGGTTGTTGAAAACCATTCTGCATTAGTGAATTTAACCTTAAACAGAAATGTTGAGGAGCTGCAGATTCTATTTATCTATTTAGTTGAAATCATTTACATTTCTTTAACTGGATTTATTTTATTTGCACACAACAAATGCTTTTATTGCCACTTTAAGACCGGAGCAATATCTCAGTCTAGGGTGGGAAAATGAATTATAATAAATTATTATAATTTATGTCGTGATTTTAAAAAGCAAAACAAGTGCAGACTAAAATAATTAGTGTTCCTCCTGTAGCTGTAGGCCAGTTTGAAACATGATCTGATTAGGAATTTAGCTAATGATTTTGTATTAACCACCTACAAAAACAACTGGGACAAAGCTGCCAAATGAGGATGAATTGCAAAACAAGGCAAAGATGACTACATACATAAATACATTAGCATATGTTTCTGAGAAAACAAAACAAAACAGACTAACAATGTCTTTTCCAGAAAAAGCATTCTGTTTATATTTGTAATGTTCTGTTCTTTATGAAGACGAGCTACAGATCAGATCAGCTGCACATTCAGTGGGTCGCAGTGATCGATCAGCAGGAAGTCACAGCCCTGAACGGCTTGTTTTGACAGTTTCACCCCCCTTAGATTACACAGGGCTGAGTGCAAGATAACGAAGTAATCAAGAGCAGATAAAGTGAATCTGTCCACAGACACTTTGCATGTAGAAGTGACATTAAAAGAAGGTTGTAAACTATTTTTTTCTTGTCAGTTTAACCCTATCTAGAGATAAAGAACAATGCCGGGACTCTTAAATTAGCACATTTTGGCTTGTGAAGGCAGTTATATTGTTGGTTATTTATTTATTTTTTGCGTTCATTGTCATTGTGACAACCAAAATGTATCCAGTATAATACTATGGGTATTATAAGGAGATTTGGTAGATATTCTAGACAGCAGTCTGGCACATTCTTAAATAAAAGGGATTCAGGAGGAGCAAAAGGTCGTGCTAATTAAATATCTGCAAAGAACATATTCATACATGAATCATTTTTTTTAAAGTATTATTTTAGCTTTAAAGTGCTCAGAATAATTTAATTATCCCTAAAATGTTTAACGTCTGAATTAACTTCATTGTATTGTGTTTTTACTTCTGTCAGAAAACTTTAAACTAAAAAAAGTTTAAATAGGTGAATTTGTTTAATAAACAATAGAGGGAAACTGGAAAAGGTCTGAGCTTCTGCTTTGTCACACTTTCATTGATATATGAATAATATTCTATTCTAACATTATACACTATGGTAAGGAGACCCATTTTAAATGCAAGAAGGCCTATAGAAAGGTGAAGGTAGTCCCTGAGAGAAAGCACACAACCACAAGTCTTAATGCAGCTGAGGGTGAGAAGTTCAGCTGTTGAACTCTCCAGAAAGAGTTCACTTCTATTATCATTCATCTCTGAATCACATTACAAAAATCTTTACACTCGTAGCAAAAAATACTTTTACTCTTTACTGTTCAACTTCATTATCAACAAGTTCTAGACGTCTCCAAAGTGGTCATTTAAGACGATTACTGTCCATATGTGAGGATCCTAATAGCAGACGGAATAAAGGACTTGGAATAGTAATTAGTTCTCATCGTGGTCACATTATAACGTTGGCCTGAAGGCATTATGGAGAATTCCGCTGAGACGATGTGGTCTATTTAGCTGGTAATTTTTATTGCTTTCTCAGCCACCTGTTTCTTCCAAAGAGAGACAAAGTCCCTCTGCTGAACTGCAATAGTCTCAGAGCACATGTTCACGATCCTGTTCAAAGTGTTAAAACCGGCAAAGCAAATATACTGTTTTGAAGATCTTATTTTTTTAATTGGATGTTATTTCATCAAAAGGTCAACTCAAACCTTAAATAAAAATGGAAAATATGTCAAGGTGCTTGTAGGAGTCAACAGTTCACAATCTATATGATTAATGCTTTTTTTCAATCTAATTTAATTAAGTTTTAACTTTTAAGGATGGATGTACTTAAGACGAGTGTTTACTGCTGAGTATGAGTTTTCATCAAAGAAATTGACCAAATATCAACCTCCCCTTAGTTGTTTACTAACAACATCCATTATAAAATAAAGAGTGGGTTTTCTGTAGGCAGGAAAATCTGAAAGCATCAATAACATTTTCAAAAATAATGTGTTAAGAGACATCAACACCTCAGGCTCAAAGTAAGGGAGGTAATAATTAGAATCTCCACATCTCTCCATTCATCTTTGTGTGTGGACTGGAGTGTGTGTTATAAACAGAAACAAAGAGGAGGAACAAACTTTATGGGTGTAACTACAAAGAAGAGATTTTTCTATTTGAAGTCAAGTTACCAGTAAAAGTCGACTTTTTATAATACTAATATTTTTGGTGTTTGCAGTAGCAAAGTATTCCATTGTCCAGGAATCCTCTGCCTACTTTGTTTAATTGCAACTTCAAATGGTCCCACACTACCCTAAAGGAGAGCTGCATGAATTGTTCTTCATGCAGACACTGCCATGCAACTCAAGAATTATTGGAAATAATTTCCCACAAATGCATTTAGAAATATATTCTGAATTTATTTGTGTAGGACGTGAGGGCCTGCAGAGGCTCCTGTGGTGGATGAAAGGCGTTGCAACTTCAGTCAATTTAGTCAAAAATCATTCATCCCAACGGGAAGTTTGATGTAACTTGTTTTTCACAAAGGTCATTGCAGACTGTTCTAGCTGTGAGCAGCTGTTGTTTAATTGAGATATCAGTTCAGTATCTGGGCTACTGAAACAATATTTCACTGTAGCATGTCCTGGATCTGTTTTTGATAAACAGTGAAAATCCATCACCTTTGCTTTTTCTGCTCCTTTGCAGATCTTTCTGCTCATATCGTCTGAAAGCTGGGCAGTTTTTTTTTTCTTATGTCCGCTGGTACTTTGTGCACTGGGAAAAAAGCAGCAAAGTTTGGCCAATTTGACTAATTGTAGTTTTTTTCTCTGTATTTTGATATGATCTGGCTGCTCTTGCCATTTATTGGCATGGTGAGGATATTTCAGTGTTTTGGTCAAAATAATGTGAAGAAATTTTGTATAGATGAAGACAAAACTTTAAAAAACTGATCTGTAGTGACTGTCTGGGCTTCCTTAAGGGCTACTGCCTCCACGACCCAGATCTTGATAAACAGACAACAACAAATTTGAGTAGGGGTAAATGTCTCGATCCACTCAATGAACTTGATTCTTGTAATAATGAACTTTTTTAGCAGTCAGCTATCTACATTTATTTTAACGTTGTTACAAAACAAATACATCATTTCAATTCAGTGTCTCTCTTTCCAAAGAAAAATCTTCCACAACAGTCTGTAGACTTTGACTTTATCTGACTTCAGCTAAGAGGCTGTGAGATTGATGGATCAGTGACTTCTTCCACACACACACAGCAACTCAGCACTCCACCAAAGCTGCCTTGGGATTGAACCTGCCATCTGTACTACAGAGCTTAGATCATGACAGATTGTACTGTTACCAGTTGTATCAAAGTTGTAAGATGCAATATGTTGAGCTGCAGCAGGGGCCAAACTGAAATCCAATCCGTTATGAACCAGTGCTTCCTGTTTTAAGAAGCATTTTCCACCATGAATCTTCCCTGTTATCCTTCCTCTCTTTACTTTCACTCCGGCCTGTTGATTATTCCTTTCATTGGTCGCACGAGCCTCTGTAGAGCTCCAATCAACTCGTTCTTTTCCCCTGCGTGACGTTTGTGGCATTACAATTCAGCCATCAATCTGTCAGCCCTACCCCGCTAAGTCACCAGCAGTGGGAGGCACAGGGAAGGGACAGGTTTACCTCTGGTCTTGTATTCATACCCTGTAGTTACAGCCTAACAAGCACAATAAGACTCAAATGTGATGCAACATTGATAAAATGTCATCTGAAGCAAACCATTCACTTGTAATTCTTTACCCTCATTTGTCGTTTTGCTTATGACTGACTGGCTGATTGCTGTTCATATTCTGTTGTATTCACATCATTGTTCTCACCACCCCTATTGCTATATCTCATACAAACACTCAATCCTCCTTTTACTGTGCCCTACTCTTTTTTTCATTTCTTTATGTCAGACTGAGCTCCTGTAAGGAGGAGATAAAGCCCCCCAGCAGGGCCGGACCACAGCTTTCACCTTCAGACTTCCTGGACAAGCTCATGGGGAGAACATCAGGGTATGATGCCCGCATTAGACCCAACTTCAAAGGTAGGGAATATGCCAAGGCAGAACATCACAGAAACCCTTGAGAAAATCCTGTCAAAGGCTTAAACATTAGAAAAACACAAACATAAATAAATATGTGTGCAGTGGAAGATTAAAGTTGACCTTTATCACATCTGTATATTTTTGTTTTATCAAAAACTATAGACAAATACTACAATTACATGATTTTTGCTACTGAAGTTACATGAAGTTGACTCAAGGGAGATGAGTCTTCTTGTCCATAAAGATAATTGTCAAACGTGGAACCAATTTCCCATCCTTTGGAGACAATTGGATTGTTAATTTGCAGCCAAATCAGCATGAATCTTGATTCTTTAATCCATCTCCCAAAACCAGTGCCCATCCTGTTTAGAAGGTTCAAGCAACAAAAGCTCTTTAATCTATAATAATTTTGTCACCCATAACTGTTAACATTTGTCCACAGAATCCATTCAACACATTAACATGCCTAACTTGCTACAAAGTTTGGTCAAGGGTCCTTCACATTCATTTTTATGAACTGGTGCAATAATGTCTGCATCAGCTGCAGCATTTGTAAATGTGGGGAGGAATCACTGTTCTACTGTTTTCAGTCATCAACAAGTCTGCATGAGGAGGTCAAAGTTCAGGCAATCAGACTCTAAAGCACTGATCACCAGCTCCCACCTGGAGGGCCTGTATCCAGCAGGCTTTAGATCTTTCCCTGCTTCAAAAGAAGAGAATTGCCTAAAACCTGCTGGATACTGACACATGAGGAAGGAAGTTGGTGATCACTGCTCTAAACACCTAAAGCACATATAAAGCTAATTCTGGACCAACTGTCTTTACTTTTCATTTAATCTGTCTTCAATTTGACTCATTACTTAGTTCACACATGAAAATTATTATTAATTAAAGTATTAGGGACACATTATGTGTTATAGTACACAAAAAAGCCAAATTCTTTGCAAAAAGTTTTGTTAACATCCCCCATGTCTGTAACTCTTGCTGGATCAGAAACCTTTTTCAGGCTAGACTGCATGTTGAAAACCCTCAGTAGACTGCTGACTAAGCTTCAGTACATGACAAGATGGGAGCTGGAGACCAATGTTCACTTTTGCAGTTTCACACGTACAAGATAAAATGAGATTCTGCATATGAGCCAGGTTCTCAACACTGCAAATACTTCAAAGTGGTAACTGATATAAGCATGATGCAAACATTTTGACGTCTTGCTTGTAGAACATCAAAAGTTGGGGAACAAAGCTGTAGATTTCTATGTAATGAAGGCTGTATTTATATCAAAATATCGTCTTAATTGTGAAAAGTGTGGGAAGGCAATGAGATTAAAGAATGGTGAAACAATATTCAGCCTTTTAATCTTCTTAAAAATATTCAGTAGTATAATTTAAATAGAAAGTTTGGCACAATGAGATCTGCAGAAATTTTGCTCTTAATGTTTGAGAGATGGCCCTTTAGAAAATGTAGAAACTGTTATAACTGCAATGCATTTATGAAAACTGCTTTGTTATTTTAAAACTAAATCATAACTTATTAACATTGAAGTGTTCATCACTGTTCTTCTCAGCAATTAAAAAAGCAGCTGGAAATGCATCTTGGCTTCCATCTTTGTTGTGTGGTTTTAGAAACTCCAACATTTTATTCTTTGTAGATTTTTTTAAACCCTCTTGCTTATCAGACATAAAATGACTGGCCAGAAAAAATGGGAGTCAAACTCTGCAAATCAGAGCTGAATCTGGTGTGACTTGATTTGCTGCAACATTCACGGTCGTAATAATTCCAAAAGAAGGAAAAACGAATGAAGAAACGGCTGACATTTCTCAGAAGCCTCAGGAGATGTACAGTTTAATAGGTATTTTTAATGTGGACACTGCTTTAATCTAATAATACTATCTTAAGGGAGCGATGTGTACATTCAGACTGTTGTTGTTTTTCCCGTAGGCCCTCCGGTGAATGTCACCTGCAATATTTTCATCAACAGCTTTGGGTCGATCACAGAAACTACAATGGTAAGAAGGCTAAAGATTTCAAATGTTACACAAATTGTGGAAGAAACAGCATCCAGCCTTAAAATTAAAACAGTTTAGACATGTTTGGACAGGATTATAAAATATGCATTGTGACATTATGATTGTTGCACTCGTCAGTTTACACCAAAATCCTCAAACACTTCTTTCCTCACCTCCGCCGTCTTCTTTATGAATCATCTTGGTGCTAAAGGTGTTCTCTCGTTTCTGTTTCCTGGAGCGTAACGCTGCAACCTTCAGAGACCGATGGGTCACTGACATGCTGATAATGAACTGTCCACTCAGCAATTAAAATGAAAAATTGAAAAAGCGAGAGAAAAGACAGAGGGGAGAGAGGAGGTCTGCATTTATAGTGTTATTGCTGCTGGGTCAGCGAGATCCAACACCGAACTGTTTAAATAAGGTAACAAAGGGAGATCCAGCAGAGCAGCCATGTTTCTACAGAGAACCGCACTAATGATGTTATGTGGGTGGATGAAGCACATTTTGATCAATAAAACAAGAAAAAAAACAGAACTTTATCATTTACACAGATTAATTATAGATTAGTTGTGGATATTTACAAAACTACTAATGGATGTTGCCTGACCTGCACAGCAGAAAGTTGTTGAAAGAAAATACTTTTTTAAATTAAAGTTTATAAATTTTGTCACAAAATTTAAATCAGCTGTTGATGTTGCACAAATGGATTTTATAGAACCTTATACTTACAGATTTTAATTAGATGTTTATTGTGACACTCGGCTACAAGTTTATTCATGCATTTTAGTCATAAAACTCAACTAATGTGCATTCATTAAAGTCAGGATCTCACTGGGTAGGGCTGGACGATATAGAAAAAAAGCCTATCGATAAAAAAAAAAATTCATATTGATCAATAATCGATATTGAAAATATGAAAAAAAAGAGTAGAAAATATATTTTAAGTGCAGCCCTGGCCATTTAATGCTATTCCTTAATGAACTACATTTATTAAATAATACATAAAATAAGGAACAAACAAAAACTGAATTTAATTTAACCTTTTACTCAAACATTTTAACCAAATCGATGGTCGGGTCAGCTGAATAATTAAGTTAATTGATCAGGATTAGTCGGCGAACAGAGAGAGGCAACAAAACCTCTTGTCATAATTATAAAAATAAAGAATGTTGAATTCCATTCTGACAAAAATATAAAGTTTGGTAAGTTCAGATGAAGAAAAGAGTTGATGGGTCATTAAATACAGCGCTGTGCGACGAAAGCCTCCCCCTCCCTCCCTCCTTCTGTGTCCGACGCTGGAGCGTCGTTGGTTTTATTTGGGTCATGATTGACTGACTGAGTGAATAAAGATCCTGTATTTGAACCAGGGGAAGACAGACAGCTGAACCACCCAGCGATCAGTAGTTTTTTCATCCTCCATAAAAAAATGTTTAAAACTCAGCTTCGGCAGATTGGTGTGTGTCGGCTCGGCTCGGGGTTCAGGTCCGGGTCTTGTGTTCGGGCGTCATGTTCTTCAGGTCACTTCGGGTTAGGGTTAGTGTTTATCCCGGTTTGGTTTGCGGTAGAGGATCCAGAGGATTTCTCCTCCGTACGTGGATCCTTACCGGAGCGACTCAGCTTGTCTTCCTGCAGCTTCGAGCAGCTAAATGCTAAAACACAGTGGTTGTGACTGGGTTTAATTGATTCTCTGCTCATTTTGCAAACGACTGTTGTTTGGTTTGTGTCGGACTTGTAAAAACCAAAACATTGCCATGCTGGTTAACTAACAAACTAAACTTTGTTCCGGATATATTCCTCCGCCCCTCTTTGCAGCAGCCTGCTGTTTTAGCGAGTTGCAGGTCGCGACCGGCTCTGTTTTGGATTGAGAGGGGAGGGACTTAGTGACGGTGCTTCCTGTGTCTGTTCTGATTGATTAGGAGAAAATAATGACAGTAGAATTACGTTACCTGGTTGGACAAAATGAAAAAATACGGAAAAGTTTTTTTATCGAACTTTTTATCGACCAATTTTTTTTTCTATTGAGCCACACGTCTATCGATAGATATATATTGATATTGAATTATCATCCAGCCCTATCACTGGGCTTTTATTGTTGGTGAAAATGTGTCAAATTATTTGTGAAGGTTCTCAGTATCCTCTTGTCATGCTGCATAAATTTTAAACACGCTACACATACGTATTTGCAAGACACATGTTCTCTAAAATAGTCAGAGTTATTGTGCATGTTGTAACCTGTCTCGAACCCTTCTGTGGCATTAAAATTTATTTTCAGCAAGTCCTAAATAAAAGACAACTTTGGAAGGGGTTGGTGATCAAATTGCTAATAAAGTGAGGGTCAGTCAAATACTTGCATAAATTGCAACAAGGCTGTCACAATTTCTTAGTAATTACATCATATGCTCCACACGACCTGGCCATATCAAAAACATCTAGCAAGAGTGTTATATGGACCTTTTAAGTTTTCAAATGAAAGTTGACAAAATTTGGGGACATTTTTATGTCTACAACAGTGAGTTTTGAGCTTGGATCCAAATTTTCAACACAAACTTTTGAACCCTCTGTCACCTGGGAAAAAATCCACCAAACAGCCAGAATATCAACTTCCACTAAGACTCATCTATGCTGGAAAAATGTTTAGTTTCAGTATTCTGAACACAATACACCCCATTAATAAAAAGGAAAAATGAATCCAATTTATTGGCAAATATTTAATAAATCTAATTGGGTGTTCTTTGTTTTGTATAAGTTTATAAGATAAAGACCTTCAGACTATGAATCATCCTGCCTCATGATCACAGAAAGGCAAAACTGTTTAAAAAATCTTTGTTTAAAAACACTTATCAAATGGCCTTTTTAACAACTTAAAACTGTTGTAATTCATGTGTTGATTTATTTCCAAAAATGCAAAACACTTTGCAACAAAATGTCCAAACTTTCGCTAAAGTTTTATTATTTTAATTGTTATATTTAAGTTGAATTATTTTAAATAAACGTAATAAACGTTCAAATCTAAAGTTAGTGACTCATCTGTTTTAAAAATCTTTCATGTGTCCTTAAGTCATAATTTAAAAAAAAATACTTCTAAGCCTTTAATCTGTACTTTAACCTCCACTTGTGATATATTTTCCATTAACCATTCTGAGTTCTTCCACAGGACTACAGGCTCAATGTGTTTCTACGGCAAAAATGGAATGACCCCCGCCTGGCGTATAGTGAATACCCAGATGACTCTCTAGATCTGGACCCGTCCATGCTGGACTCTATCTGGAAACCTGATTTATTCTTCGCAAACGAGAAAGGAGCCAATTTCCACGAGGTCACGACTGATAATAAGTTGCTACGAATTTTCCAAGATGGCAGCGTCCTTTACAGCATCAGGTATGTAAAGAAGATAATGTTTTAGAAAAGTAAAGACTCTGGTTGCTGCTGGGTTAGAAGCAGATAAGACAATGACACAAAGGACACGGTTAACCTGCAGCTGCTGAGTTACGTGTAAATCCCAATTCAAGTCGTTGATTTATCAAACACATGTTTTTTTGTTTTGTTTTTGGGTAGAAATACCTCTAAGGTTCAGCAGCTGGACCTTGAGAATGAATTTGGATCCCAGTCAGGCTCTAATGGAATAACTTATAAAGCTCATAAAACACTGAGCAACATGATGTAAAGGTCAGGTACAAGAGCTGGACTCAAAGTGAGTAAAAACAACCTCAAACTTTGAAAGAAAAAAAAACACTTTAAATAATTACATAAAAGCCTGGCTGGTTGGGAGCAAAATATAAAAAACAAGGATTGCTCAAGAAATGTCCACAGTATGAACTCAAAATCAAGTGTCAGGAGCGTGGAGGTCATTACCAGAGAAATCGTGACCCCACTAGGCTCTCTGTGATCTACATGACCTACGAGAAGGTGGCTGGATTGCAATAAATTAGGAAAACCTCCTTCAGTGTGAAGTCCATCATTATGCTGCTGCTTAGTACTCGCCAAATAAAAGTTATTTTCTGCATCCCCACTCTTGTCTCTCACCACACTCTATACAACAGCAGTATGTTCTATTTGACCACAAACACCCACAGTTGCACCACATCCTGGCAGAACTCTGTCAAACCAACATGCTAGCACAGAGCTGATGATGTGATGGGATTATAGCCTAAGCTTGTGACTAGTCCTGCTTCACATCTTTAATAATAACAGCTATGCTGGTGCATGTGAGACCCATGTGTCACTACTGCCACTGTACTCCACACAGGACCCTGATAATAAACCACTATGACGTCGCTACTGAAATTTTGTGGATGCTCAAAACCATCATCAACCCATCATGCTGTATTATGTGTAAAGGGGATCCCATTATGTTTCATGTGGATGCAGGCACAGAGCTGGCTGTCCCAATGTTTTTGGCAATATAATGTATGCTGGTGTAGATTCTCAATCATCCAGAAAACTACTGGACTTCTTCTTCAGTTCTGATCACGGACTAAGGGTTTCAGGTTTTCTTGCATTTAAAGGGTCATTGATGTCACCGACTCATCCATCCTTCTTCAGTCATTTGCATCACATTCTTGTATCACATTCCAACACCTATAATGCACTTTAGGCTCATTTTCCTAGCCAGTTTTGCAGCCATTTAAACTTTGAAACCCTTTGGAACTAATTTTAGGATCATCTTTTGAAAGATGCAGATATATAGCGTAATTGTCAACTTAGAGTAGTAACATTTCCAATCAACAATCAGCTCAACTGATTTGCTGCACGTATCTGATTTGCTCTCTAACTGTTTTATAATTATGAATCAACCATCAAAACACAACACTACTTAAGCAGTGATAAAAACAATTTAATCACAGGGGCGTTTATCATTTGTTCTCCTGCTGTAGAAAAGATATTGTGTCATACTAACGCATTAACAAAAGTGTGTGTGTGTGTGTGTGTGTGTGTGTGTATTGCTGGAGGCTCTTGTTTTGCCTTTAGTAATGCATTATAGCAGGTAATTACACCGCATTCCTCTAGACAGACTCCCAAATAGCTCTCTCGCTGTCTTCTTTAAGAATCCCTGAAGACGTAAAGCATCAACAGCACAACAAATAAAATCAGGATGCCTGCACCAATTACTCTTCTATCACTGAGGTGCATGGACAAATCAAATGGTAGCTCAAGATGTTTTATAATCAGCAGCTGGAAAAAAAATCTGATTAGTTTTTTCATCTTTTATTAATTTATATTGAGGTAAACTGCTAAACAAATGTTTTGTGACAGATTCATTTTCCTGTTCTTTTATCTGGTAACCTATCATGTCTCCTTTTGTCTGGTGTCTCTCTTTGTGAATTTGAACATCTTCTATAGCTGCTCTTCTTTCTTCCAATCTGTTTTCTGTCTCAGGTTGACTCTAACCCTGTCCTGCCCTATGGACTTGAAGAATTTCCCAATGGACATTCAGACCTGTACCATGCAGCTTGAAAGCTGTGAGTTTTCATTTCTTCCTCTTCTTTCATTATCTTTAGTTCTTTTTTCCTCTTTCTGTGGTTTTATTTTTGGGATTTTTTTTCTAGCTCTCAATGTGTCAAAAAAAACTTCCAAATTACATTTGATGTTTTTTCCATATTTATTGTTAATTGTTCAGTTGTGCATGCTATTCAAGCTCATAAGTCATTGCAATTATTAAGCATAATGTAACAACTGAAAAAAAAAAGTTTTGGGGTTTTGTCCTGTGGCAAAGCTACAAGTACAAGACATTAGTCTCCAGCTGTCTGAGGAGGATGCTAATGAGCATGCTGTGGTCACAAAATTACAGTATTATGTAGTATAGTCACACATTGTATTATACTTATAAAGTCAAAAACACTTGAAACATAAAGTTGTTGCTGAACTCAGGAGAGCTAAATTAATTTTTTATTCATTTTACTGAACTTAAATAAAAGCTCAAGACATACATTGAGGACTAGATACATAAGCAATCCATATGCTAACCATAAATTAGCTTGTTCCTGCACAGTAATAGTTTTTTAATCATTTAAAAAGTTCAGAGATAATATACCAAGTGTTATGGTCTCCGTAATTTTTGGCTGTTCAGCACCCTGAACAGCTCCCGTCATAGTGGTCTGCCTCCTGTCTCCATTTGTTACCTGCCTGCTCCGATCAGGACCTTGGACAGAGGCACACCAAGAAGCTGCACAGCTGTGCCTCATCTCCTCAACTCCGGTGCAGCTATAAAAAGCTGCAGCTCTCAGACGTTCAGGGGAGTGGATCTGTGCCATCCTCTCCATGGTGTCTGAGTCTGGTGTTGAGCATAGTGTTCTGTAGAGTTTTGGCTAAGTTTCCCGGTGTAGTGTTCTGTGCTGACCTTGTGGGCATTTGCCCGTTTACACTCTTTGTTCTGTAGGTCATTAAAGGTACATTTCAGTTGTTTCCGGCCTATTTTGTTACATTTTAATGAGGTTTAGTCTCCCTCCTTTTCTTTCTTACCAAAGAGCGTTTTTTGTTTAAACTAAGTATCATAAATATCTGTATACCTGTGAGTTTGCTCCAGTGAGTTTAAGTTAGTTACTTTGTTAGTTTTGAACTTATATAGGATTTTAGTTTGTTTGTTTGTCTTTGTTTGAGCAGTTCCTCTTCCGGTTTGGTTTTGAACTAAATAAATGTTATTGTTTTTTTTCTAAACTTTCATGTTTCCAAATCCATCCACTTCTTTTTGTTAGACTCCTTCCACACCTAGACACTTAGAAAGGGTCTTAACACCCACCTCTGACTTTCTTTAGACCAAATTTTTGTCAGATAAAATGAAGATGAAACAAGATAAATTACATGTCATAGTAAAATATGATTATTATACTTATTAGTAAAATCATTTTTTCTAAGTAATGTGTAGTTACCAATTTACTTTTATTAATTTATTTGTTAGAAAATAAAAAGTAAAGTTTTGTCTAAAATAGGTATGCACATGAGCACAAATGTTTTTAGCTAATCATCTGCTCTTCCTCCTATCTGATGCTTTGTAGAAAAACCTCTTCAAAGTTTTTCACTCTGAAATGAAAAGTAGTTTGCTTCTGTTCATACTTTTTTAGTTAATTGATTTTTTATTGGGTATTCAAAAACTGATTTTGAATAAAATATCATTTATATTCTGTTTATATACATTTTTTTCTGTTTTCCCCATTTTTGCAGTTCTTACTGTGGTTGATCAGTTATTGTTTAATTCTTTAAGGGAATTTCTTATCCAAGTCCAAATAGAGAGTGAAAATGAGACCTATGCATACATTGTTACACTTGATAAAAGATGCAAAATACTTTAGATTCACATTTCTGTCTTTGTGCCTGGTTTTAATCATGATGCTACACAGAGTTTTATACATCTTGATTATTAGGAATAATAAAATCATGCTTTAACTTAAAATCAGTTATTTTCCAGCGTTAGACCTTTTCTTTAACAAAAATAACTACAGGGTGTTCAGTGTTTTACAGTCTAATACCAACTGACAAACACATTTGATGTTATGTGCTGGAGGTTAGACACAGCTGACATTCCAGTGAACAAAAACTAAGCAGAAAATAAAAAAATTTCCTTTTTTTAAATCATAAAGTGGAAAATGTGCAGATATTACTTTGAATAGATGTTACAGAAACAATAGGACCTGGGCTTAAATTTAATAAATGTTATTTTATTAAACATATGTCAAAACCAAAGAGTTTAAAACACGAAGGCTACAAAAGCTTTTAAATTGGTACTGAACTGATAACAGCAATGACATCCTCTCCTTACGGGCTTCCCTTACTTTTGGCAGAGATAGTATCTGCCCTTATGAAACCAATTTCCAGGATATAAATAATAAAACTTTAATTCAGTGTTCCTTTTATTATACGTGACCCACCTCCATGCCTAGAGGTGACTTAGATCTCCATCAGAGGGATTTCAAGCTCAGGAGATGGTGAAACAGAGACTAGCAGCAACATTTTTCAGTTAATCTTTTCTTCTGATTCAATATATGAAGACAAAAGGAATTCAAAGTCTTTTTAAAATGGTGTAAAGCAGCATGAGTACATAGATGTTTGAGGAGCTGTATCACATCCCGCTGCCCTTAGATGAGTGGTAATCATTTCTGATTAAAGGCCTACTGAGGATACTTGGCCTTGTGTTGACAAGTGCTTGTATACCACCCAAGGGTGTGATCACCTTGGCTAGAGTTTAATGTTAAGAGAACATTATAGGTTTTACTGTCACCGCTGTAGATGTGGCAGCACCATCTGTTCTGGGTGGGGAAAAAATGAAAGAAGATGAAAAAAAAAAGTTATCTTTGAGGTTTAAGTGAGCCAAGACCAATTTTTCTGTCTAGCCTTTTATACCATGGACTCTACAGCCAACAATAGAATTCTGACACATCAAAGCTTCAGCTTATAACATTTTGCCTTGCCTAGAGCCATTAGCGTGCAGTTCCCTCAAATATACTTTGTAACCTATACGATAAGTGGAAAGAATGAGAAGTAACCAATGCAAAAAGGGAAAAAGACGAAGATGGTAAATGTGATGCATAACAGTGACTGCTGGAGCATTCATTAGAAAAATGACTTTTCAACGTGAGAAAACAGAGAATGGTCATTACTTTGCTGCAATATTCTAGACATGCTGACTGGCTCGTGAGTTCCATTTTTATTCCCCCTCGAATGCTGTGTCAGTTATGTTTGGATGCCCTTACAGCTATAATTGGCAGAAGCAAAAAGGAACATTTCATTATCTTTAGAAAGCATTGGTATTCCCCTTAGTTGTTGTGGGAGGATGTGGGAGAGACGGTGAATTCTTTTCAGGAACTAAATAAGTGTGTTTCAGTGGAGCTGTTTCTCCATACGGGCGGTACAGCATTGGGTGTAACATCTTGAATAATTGATGTCTTTGTTGCTCCGTCTCTAAAGGTTCCTCGTAGACATCAGAATTATTCAGATGTGCGAGGACGTGAACGTTGCTGCGTGTTGTATTTTTAACAAACCAATAATTGGGCAGCTTGACTACAACCCTTAAAAAAGTCATGCAAATCAACACATATGTGCATTTGTGTTTCAAAGCCTTTAAGCAGGATAGCCGTGTTCTAGTAGGTGAGATGTAAAGTAATCCACTACTGTACATTAAGCTGTAACTCACCCATTATTTTATAGTTGGTATGTAACCATTTCACCTGCAAAGCACAAACTCTAATCAGTTCCTTGTATGTGAATAAATTAGGCATCTTTCTGTGTTATAGGCAGATTCTTTTATTTAGAAACATGTTTGACATCACAACTGTAGCTGTGCAGGGTGACCTTTACTGCAACAAAGGAATGTAGTTTGCAGATAGATATAGTAGTGAGACTACATCACCAAGTCCATCAAATCTGAGTCTTAAGTTAATATTTTTGGTGTTTTCTCATGTACAGGTTTTATATAAGAGCTCAGTGTACATCAGAACTTCTTCTTCAAATAGTAGAGGGACGCCCTGGGATGGCGGTGGGGGGCATAGTGAGGTGTCGACGAAGTGCAACAGGCCTTGATGAGTTTTTAGGATTATTATCTATATTCATGCTTGGGTGGGTGTTTGTGTTTTGGGTTTTTACAGACTTTTATGCTGGATAATGTTGATTATCTGGCAACCCAGAGCGGTTTACAGATTATGTTTGTCACGTTAGTCAGCAGAAAATGACCAGGAAATGCCGCAAATTGGATGCAGATCCATTTGTATTCACTCTTGGCAGTAGCATCGGCTCCAGGGGTGGGGGGGTGGGGGTTGAACAGTAGAACAGGGTTTGAACTGGGGATGAACTTTCATACTCGGGGAGGGGGGTCAACATTCATTCTCGGCGTAGGGGTGGGGTGGAGCATCTATGCTTGTAGCGGGGCCTGACAAAAAATAACTGAGAACCACTGGTGTACCTTGTTTAAAGGTATCTGAACAGGCTTTCTTGATAAGAGCTTTATTGACACGAAGCATAGCCACAATAAAGAAAAAATCAACCAAATGCAAAATTTCATATATTTTGTTTACATTTGAATCCCTGACCCTTACAAATGATTGGATCTGGTGGGTTCATTTTCCCTCTGTGGCACTTTTACATGAGATGGTTTAGGTTCACGTGTCCTCCTAGAGGTTAAAGGTCACTGTAAATCAATCTAAAGTTGCTCTGGCACATCGCTTTCATCTTTTATGGAAACATTTCTACTTTTATGGGAGTAATCTTGCCCATGATGATGGCGACTTCCTCTGTAGGACAAGTGAGGTCACTGAATGGTTTGATTGATACTGATGTCATTTGTCTGGCCTTTACAGGAACCAGGCATAAATACAGGTAATTGCATATGGGCTTAATGTGAACCATTGTTCCTCCATCACCCTTTTAAAAATACCAAATGAAGGTGAAAACATGTTGCTTTGTGTTCACAAACCAAATTCTTAAATGTTATTATTTGTAATCCACCTCTTTCTGTTGTTGTTAATAGAAAAATAACTGGAATGTTTGGTTCCAAAACGTTCTGGATAGCTGCTCTTTCAAAAGAGCACAGAATGAAGTTAGTTGCTTTATTTTAGTAAATGCACTTTCTCTGTATTTTTCCTTTGGGTGAAGATCATCTCTTTCCCCTCCGTGTCCTTTGTACTCTTTTCACAGTCGGTTACACCATGAATGACTTGATCTTTGAATGGCTGTCTGACAACCCCGTTCAAGTGGCTGATGATCTAACCCTCCCACAGTTTGTGCTCAAAGAAGAAAAGGATTTGGGTTACTGCACGAAACACTACAATACAGGTGCTTTATTAATTCCAATAAGAGTTCTGAAAAGAAGACCTTTTAGACTTGATATCACATTAACTGAGCCTATTATGTAATGTTGCCTGCAGGTAAATTCACCTGCATCGAGGTGAAGTTCCACCTAGAAAGGCAGATGGGTTACTACCTGATCCAGATGTACATCCCTTCACTCCTCATTGTCATCCTCTCCTGGGTGTCTTTTTGGATAAACATGGATGCTGCACCAGCCAGAGTTGGTTTGGGGATCACCACTGTGCTGACGATGACCACTCAGAGCTCTGGCTCCAGAGCTTCACTCCCAAAAGTGAGTCTGCAGACTGGACCAGATATAAAATCTCCAGGCGTTCCTCAGTTGAGAAAGGTTAAAGACAAAATGCTTATTAAATTTAGGAACCTTCCATAAATTCTAGTAAATCACCTCCAGGGAAAGGACTCGTGATTTAAAAATTCCATCACCTTTCGGCCTTGCTGTTTCCTGACAAGACCAGAAGCCATTCAGATAAACAAATTTAATCTCAGTTACAGTTTTGTACAAAGCATTCCTCTTGAGATCCCCTAGGCTGGTTGTAAAAATGATTCGGAGGAGGATTTGGTTGGGAGCAAACTACTTGGAGGTATTTAGTCATGACGTGCTGATTCCGCACGAGGCAGATCCTGATTTATGATGAGGCCAGAGAGAATAATTAGCGAAAGCACAATAGATGTGTCATTTTCTTTCTTTTTTTATTTCCGTGTTTCTGTGACAGTCAGCAAAATGCTGCTTAATTGAGTGTAGCTTCCACACAAAGCATAGAGACTGCTGATGCACTGTCTTCTTTCATGAAGTCCTCAAGTTGTGACCTGTCTTAAGGCTCATTGTCAGCTGCTCACAACCCACTGACTCATTTCTGTTCTGGGTCATCCCAAAGATGTGTGTCAGTGCGCCCCAGCGTTATGAACGACTTACAAATAATCCATCAGCTGTTTTTGATTGGTGCTTGATTTCTTTATCTAATCACAGGTGTCCTACGTGAAGGCCATTGACATTTGGATGGCGGTGTGCCTTTTATTTGTGTTTGCTGCCCTGCTGGAGTACGCAGCCGTCAACTTTGTCTCGAGGCAACACAAGGAGTTCATCAGGCTGAGGAAAAAGCAGCGGCAGCAGAGAATAGTAAGCAAATTGTGCAGAAATACAATTGAGCCCTGCATCCAGAAGGAAACACAAACACTGACACTATTGCACTCTGAATCAAACTCCAGAAATGTAAGGTAAACACACACACTCATACACACACACAAGCACAAGTCCTTGTCAGCTCCTATAACATTGACTTACGCCTCTTGTTATTGTGGCATGCTGTACATTCAGGAACTGACAACATCAACACGCTACAGCTGGCTGTCATATTACATGAGGAAGATCTGCTCATTTCAGCTCGGCTCATTTCCATGCTGAGCACTGACCTGTGAGCAGTTTTTCATCTCCGTCATTGAATTTGACACAGAGGTTCAGCTTTTCCACCAGCCTCGTGGCTCCGGTTCATACATTCACTGTGGAATTTATGTAGACTGTTTCTTAACATGTTTACTCAAACTTTATAATGACAAAGAATATTTAATATTGGACTCATTCATGTTTGTTTTGCATGTTAGATAGTTCAAACTGAAGAGGATATTTCTCGAGGATCCACACTTTTGTTTTTTTGTCTTTTAGAACAATATTTATATTTTTTAACCTACTTTTCATAAGATTTAGCAAACTGTTTGAATGATGCACGACTTACTGAAACTCAATGTGAGATTGTAGGAATGTGCAGATAACCGGGAAAAGGATATTTTAAACAAAACAGACAGAAATGGGGAAGGAATTCTCTCAAAACACGAAGCCGGCCGGAGAGCACATGACTTCTGAGCTGGACTGGATGGGCGTTGACCCCGTCATGAGGGGCTGGACTCACGGCAGAGCTGCTGGGTAATGCCCCATGCCAACGGGGAGGTCTTTGTGCCAAAGCACCAACGTTGAAAGGATCAAGGTCTAAACCACACCCACTCCCCCACCCTAAAGTTCAGTCATGTTGCAGGAAGATAACGTATTCATGTTTTGCACATTCATGTGTAACCTTAGAGAAGGGGGTAATTTCCTGGAGACTTTGAGGCTGAATCGCTGTGTTTTGGCTGGCTGCCTGGGAAATGAAGGGAAATAGTTTTTTCTCACGTGAGAAATTATCAGATTTACGCTGTAAACTCACTCTACTGTGGAACAATTATCCTGAGGATGGATTCTCTCTTGTAGATCTCTGGTATATTTTTGATCCCAATACTTTACAAAAAATATCTAATTTATGACATAAATGAAACTAAGAAACTCCAATTACTGTTACATCACTTCACCTAATAGTGTATGTGACAGCGTATATCCAAGAACAGTGTTCTCAACTTAACATTTTTGCTTTATTTAGCATGTTTTCAAACTTTTTTTGGGGGGGAGACTTTTGGAGACATTGACATGAAAGCTTGTGTTCTAAAAGGAGCTACCATAAGCTCCTCCCCCATCACTGCCAGGCGGCCCAGTGCTCAAACTGTAGCGGCAGGCAGAGCAGGAGATGTTAAATGAAAATACGTTTTATTTGTAGTTCTAAACTTGTTTAGGGTGTTTTTTGTTTCTCTTACAATTCAATTTCTTTCAACTACAGCATCTATTACAATTAGACACACATGGTCAATCATGCTAATTATGAGATGATGTCATTTAGTGACTTCCTGCGACTTTTAGGACAACCAGTAGCTACTTTCCCTCCTGAGGAGTTGGCAGCATTGCCTGCGACTCTTTTACTTCATATGATAATAATGTACTCTAGACAAATAAAACTAACACATTTCAACATTTCCTTTCCTTTCCTACGACTCATCTAGGCAGATGGACTCTCCCACCTTCTCTTTTTCTCTGCTAAGGGACAAATTCACCTCAAACAGTGTTATGTAATCTTGATGATGCCAAGTATTTTTAATTTAGTTTTTTTTTTTGGGGGGGGGAGTTTTCCAACACCTAAACCCATAAAATTGCTTCAAACATACTGTATATTCAGTTCCTGTACCATTCATCTTGAAAACTTTTTAAGAACGAAACCTGTTTTTTAACTTTTTGAAGCCTGGACGAAACAGAAAAGTAACTCAGACCTTTGAGATAATCCTACTGATGTCTGCATTTGTTGTAAATAGCAATGAAAAAAGCCACACTTACAATTCAAAGCATAGAACTGAAACTATTACATACCTCAAAAGAAGAAAATGATAATACATTTAAATATCTTAAATGAACTTCTTTAGTAATGACACTGACTTTTATCAGATTCACTTTCTTAACTGTATTCATTTCCTAAAGGACAACAAAGAGCTTTTTTTTCTTTTTCCACTCAAACATAGAGATCAAATATCTTCACAATCACATTAAACTGATTAGAGGTCAGCGAACCTCCCAGAGTTGCAGCTAAGTTCTGTGTAAATGCAGAAGAATCAGGCAGATTCACTGGGCAGTCTGCCATCCTGCATCAATACCGAAGAAAGTAATTGTCTTTCAGGGGACAGGATTCCCTCTGTCCACATCAGTCCTACAACTATAGTCCCCTTGAGAAGTTTGAGGTCACAAACCCTCCCCCCGATAGGCGGATCAGGACACATGGCCTGATTAGTTGGGCTGGAGAGAAGTTTTAAATCTAATAGAGTTTACATATCCCAGACAAACACAGATTAATGAATGCTTTTGTCTAGACTTGTGCTTGTTTTATAAAACATCAAAGATGTGTGTATTCCACATAGAACGCATAAAAATAAACCAACCTGGACTGCTAAAAATAGTCTTACAGGAATAACTTTAGTTCCTCTGACAGCCACAATAATGTCTTGTTTTAAACTTTTTGAGATATGCTGCATTTTGTTTGCTTTTTTTTTTTTTTTTACAATACTTTGAATAAAATCAAAAGTTAACTCCTAAGGCTTGTGTGCAAAGCAGCTTAAAAATTCTGCACTAATGATTTTCTTTCACACATCACACAATAATTTTCAAACAATTAAGCCTGAAATAAAGAGCAGTAACTGTTTTTTCTGCTTTTCTTTTGGATGGAGGCTATTGGCAGTCAGGCTGGGAGCGTTGAGTCGTTGCGGAAAGCCACCGACAATCCTGGTAACAACTCAGCCTACAGGAATCTGAGTCAGCGTTGCAGCGTCTGTGCAAGGGTAAAAAATAAAATAAAATGAACCCTGCGTCAACCCTGACCTTTCAACCCAATTTTTATCCACGCCTCCAGCCTCCCAAATTGATTGTGTTGTGAAACTTTCACCTCAAACGTGAATTTATCCCGGCGTCTCCCTCACAACCAAACCCTCGTTGTGCCATCTCCACAGCCCTCTGCATCTGACCTTCTCCGTCTGTATACCAGTAATGTACTAACCAGAATGTAAAGTCGTTTTTTCTTCCCCAATGTGTCACCAGTTGGAGCCTATTTATTATTCAACACACCTTTTCTGCACCTTGTCTTTACTTGCAGTGAAATACTTGCTTATGTCAAGTAATTGTCTCATATTTGACAAGATGGAAGAAACTTCTGCAAGGTCCTACTGAGAGTCTAAAGATTATTATGTCATCATTATTCTTTAGGTTTTGATGACACCACACACACACAATACTTTCATACTGTAACTCTCAAAGAGCGTTTCTATACCTAAAGTAAAAGCGTTGAATTTACAGTAAATGTAATGGATGTGTGCTTATATTTTATATGAGGCTCAGCAGTTTTCTGTATGTCAAGATGTTCACTTGTTCAAATATCTTTAAAATCTTTATACCTTTATAAGTATTACGTTCACTATAACATGGATGGTAACTTTTAGCTGTTGTAGAGAGCTTATTGAAGCAAAATGCACGTCTGTCATCTTAAGTCTTTGCAGGGCACTCACTGAAATACTTTTCAATCCTACAGCATTATTAGAGGATATAACATAACGTTTTTCCTTCTATAACATTTAAAATAAAATTTCCAAGTAGTAAATCAAGCCATTCTGGGAGGACAACTACTTGGTAGAGCACATTTTAGTCCTTATAACTTATTAAAGTATACACTGAAGTAACTGGGAACAAAACTATTAAGTTTAAAACAATCCTAAAAAATATATGGGGATGTTTCAATAAAAAGTTCAACTTTATTATTATACATTATTATTAAATTCTACTAAATATATATTTTACATTATACCCTTTCTGCACCAAATGAACAAATAAATGCAAAAAGATTCTTTATTGCTTTTATCTTAGTGTGAAAGTTAAAGCATAATAAAGTGACCAAATATGGTTTCTTTCTCATTTATAGTTATATCCAAAGCATTTTTATAGAAATATATGAGAAAAATGCAAATAAAAAAAGTAAAAGGGTTGACAAATTCGCCTCGCCTTCCTCCACTTATCCGGGTCCGGGTCACGGGGTCAGCATCCCAAGTAGTGCATCCCAGGCCATCCTTTCCCCGGCCTAGTCCACCAGCTCCTCAGCTGGGACGCCCAGGTGTTTCCTGGCCAACCTGGAAATGTATTTTCTCCAGGTTGTCCTGGGTTTACCCTCTGGGGCCACCTGCCGGCAGGACATGCCCAAAACTTTTGAGGTCACAAATGCCCGAGGGAGGCGTCGAAGGGGCATCCTAACCAGATGCCCAAATCACCTCTTTTCAATGTGGAGGAGCGGTGGCTCTACTACAAGACAAATTTCCAATCTCAAAAAAAAAAAAAGTTCATGCAAATGCTATTTTATACATGTTTATACCACTTCTTTTGTATTACATGGTTATTTCAGCAGATGTACTGTAAGCTCTACAGCTAGCTGGTACCACTACTATTAACTAGCAAAAACCACATAATCAGGGGTGCACATAGTCCATCTGTCCGCATGGGAACCAAATATCATGTATGCATTCCAGAACCTACTGCCCGAACACGCTTTTGTGGACCAGCGCTTTCGCAGTCTCGATGGCGCATCCCGCAATCTGACGAGCTTCACATCCTGTTGCAGTGCAGCAAATGAGTGCTCACTAGCCTCTGAAGCTAGTAGACACACACTCGCAGTACCTCCAACAGGCATGCAGCACTGCACCAGTAACACGTGCACAGCTCCTCTGACACACGTGTGCAGCAATGGCAACACACACGCGTGGCACCAGTGACACACGGCCTGCTGTACTGGTGAGACACGTGCGTACTCACCTCTGACACACAGACACAACTCACACATGCCCAGACCTGGTGACGCTCACGCAGCACCAGCTTATCATCATCATCATCATCACACACACAAACACACACACACCCCAACCCACGGACAGTGCGTACCAGACACCAGTGCCAGGTTCTCCCTTGAGTACCTCTACAGAAAAATTGTGTGCACCCTTGCACATAATTTTATGTAAATAACTGAGTTATATGAAATTAAAATGTCTTTTTAAAGCCAATGGTCTTTACATGAACTGCTATGAATAATTTAGGTTAGACGTGTTTTAAGAAGCAGTCCATTTTGGTCTTAGCCCTGCTCAGACTAGCCGTTAGCTTGTTAATACAGTTTCTCCAAACTGAGGTTGTTCAAAGGACTATCTACAGAAATATACATTTTTCATAACTCTTTCACAGAATCCCTCTTCAAAACATCTGAACTGTTCCTTTAATGTAAGAGAAGGCTTTTAAACAGGCTAAAACAGATAAATTAGCAAGTGTTTGCTAATAGCTAAGCTACCCAGCTTCCACTCATGCTCACACAAGTGTATTTATGACTGATATCAGTATTCCTAGCAAGTGAAAAAGCACAAAATCTGTGATGTTTTTATTGATTGATGCCTGAAGAGGAAAACAGTCTGTCATAAACAAAACAAAGAAAAAAAAAACACTTTTTTCTTCAGGTCATATTTGATAACTAAAGTGGGTTCATCTGATTTTGTGCCAACAAATCAGAGTGCACAGCTGCTGAGAGAACAGAGCAGTGATGTTATTTTTAGAGAAACATTATTAGACTATGTGTGTTAGTACATGATTTACGGTACCATTTAAGAAAGAGTAAGAGGGATAATGAAAATGTGCTGTAAGAGTTTCAACTTCTGTTCCCTTGTTCCATGGTGCAGTTTGTCATTCAGACACCATACAGTTATTAAAATGTTATTTACAACCAGGCAGCTGTGATAAGAAAGAATAGAGCAACTCAAGTGACCGGCCCAAACAAACATCAGAGGTCAGTGAGAGTTTTAAAGATGGACTTAACAGTATACTGAAGTGGAGACAGGTTTCAAATACATTATTAGCTTTAGTGTCTTTATGCCACGTAAACCCAACAAATAGACTGAATTTGGCAGCGTATCTAAGAGCTGTCTGAGTCAGAGAGGGAATAGAGAGGAAGGATTAGAGCTTTCAGACTGACCGCTAATCATCCAATTTAGATCAAACATCTTCACTTCCTCCTGTTAAAGTAAATCTTTCCTAGTGTCACAGGGCTGTCAGAGTTAAGCTGCTTGTCTGTTCATATTCTCTTTAAAGGGCAGGAATAGTGTCTCACTCACTGTGTATAATAATAAGAGCACCATCATTTATCAAAGGATGAGGCAGAATATAGTTATTTAATCCTTTTATTGAAAATTATTTAGACCTCTCTCTTTATAGAATATTGAAAAAAGCCTGTAAGAATAAATGGAGGTTAACTTTTAGAGTAAGAATTTTATTTTTCTTTGGGTTAATTTGTTTAATTTGTTTTGTAATTTACTTGTAGGTTTTTTTGTGTGTGTGTGTGTGTGTGTGTGTGTTTTGATTCACTCGGATCACAAGACACGACATGGCTGATCCTGGTGGGCGTTATTCCAGATCGGGAAGCAGATCCTGGCTGAATGAGACAAACTGACTTGAATTTTGACACAGCTTTAAATGAATGTTTTTGACAATTAATTTAGTTTTTCTTCTTTTTTTTTTTTTTACAACTTTAAATTAAATCAGTGTTAGGGAAGGGATGGGTCTTTGATATTTATGGTTATTAAATAAACAAGGATTATTCATTTTAGGTATGTGTAACTATAAATTATATATATATATAAAAGTGTAATAAATTGTATATAAACAAAGCTGTTAATTCAACTGCACAAAGCACAAATATGTATTTCCTTTTGTCAAAATTTAAATAAATTGTTATTCTGCCAGGAATCCAGCTATGACTTTGCTTCTTTCTAATCTGAATTTTATTATTATCATTATTTTGAGAAAAAAAAAACTAACAATATAGGAAGGAATTTAAATGCTTTCTCCAGCGCACAAGAAATTCAGTCACAGACTGGCTGCATGACACACAATTGCTTTTCTATTTCAGTCCATTAATAACCCCCTTCAGCTCAAAAATCCCAAGAGGGGAAATGGCTTAAACTTAAATCAAATTCCAGGGAAAAAAATTACAAATGTCGCCGATGTAAATAGACAATCAGCTCCCATCAGCAGCTCGGTGAACAGGTTTAAGCTGTGAAACCGTTCATAACAACCTGCAGAGGAGCTGCCGGTTTTTTCCCATCTCAGGAGTGACTTTGAAGGTGTGGAAATGCAGGGATGTGGTGGAGGAAGGGGGAGAACGAATGGGTTTTTTAATGGGAAATCAGAGGGTTGTTTTATCAACTAATGAGTTTGAAAGGGGCTTGGTGTTCCAGTGCTAATGACAATGAATTCAGAGAGGCAGCTGGAGCCTACTGTCCTTATTTCTGCAATCCTAATCAACTCCTTTTTCATTGTACGGGTCCCCTGGTAATGAAAAAGAGTGTGTTGGAATCTGTTACTGTATGTGTGAGCCTGTGCTTTTCTTTGATTCGACTCTATTTTTCTTTCATAGAATTTAAATTTGTTTGTTTCTTTATTAATGATCAAAATAGAGATGTGAGGAAAAGTTACAGAAATGTAAAAGTTTATGACCTCCTTTCATCTAACTTTTGAGGACAAAAAAAAAAAAATCAGGAATATTCTCCTCATTGCCTCTGATAGCTTAAGGACTCACTAGCTTGACAAATTCTCTAAAGTCCCTCAGACTCACCCTGACAGCTTAAGTAGATTTCTAAAACAAAATATGAGGGCATGCAAATGTCTACAGCATTGGCTGTGGTGTGTCACTGGCATCGCTTTCCCATCTTTAATCCAAACTCTGGAGGCATTAGTTCAGCATTTACAAAATATTTTAAAGTTTTCTTTCCCCCATTTGCCAGTAAAGCAAATTCTTCATGTAACGGCACACTTATATCTAAAGCAATCAAGTCTGAGACTCTCTAATGAACAATTTTGTTAAATCCAAACACAGAAGGCATCTCCAGAAGCTTCTAGATATCTACTCTCCCTTCATGCTAAATGTTATTGTTTTGGATCTGACATCGCATTTTGAGGCAAAATAGAAGCTTTTCTAAATCCACAAACCCTGACTGACCAAAATAGGATCCATTGTCATTATGCATCGCCACCTCCTCCAGAAAACAGTGTGTTTTTTTGTTAAAGAAACCCCTTATTAGGACAACGGAAGATTGATGGATTCCAATAACGCAAAACCCTAACTCTGCTGACTGGACTCAAACGCTTACTTTCATTTCACACAACATCTCAAGGGTGTGATGAATTCCAAAGATCACAAATACTAAAAACAAGTCTTGACACAAGAAACCCAAAATGAAAACAAAGATATAGTTTTCTGATTGATAAACTGGTCCCAATAGAAGGATGGAGCTAAAGGAAAACATGAAATATTCATTGTTCCAACCAGCCTTTGTGGCCTCCAGGACTGGTGGTGCAGCTGCTTTTTTGAAGAGCTTCTCCAAGGATGGACAATGATGATGGCTCATATGCATGTTTAAACCACACAAATGTACAAAAACACAATTAGTACAATGGAAAAGAGCCAATATGTCAGGCTGTCACTGTTGGCTATCAGTTGGAAACCCAAAAATGCAAGAAAAATTTTTTTTTTTTTTTGTGTGGAAGCACACTGACTGGTGTGTTCAACACTTTTACAACAAGTTTCATGTGAGCCATATGGTAGGATTGCATAGTAAATGTAATGGTGTAAATTAATTTGTAGCAATTATAGTCAAAGTCCTAATTATTTCTCCAGTTGTTTGCAGCATACCTACATTTTATTCACAATTTGGTCAAAGTTGTCTCAATCCTCACACTACTGACTCAGAAAATAAACTGGGAAATGTTTCAGGTGGGTCCCTGTGACAACTCTGCAGCTTTTTGGGGAATCTTCACAAATATTTTTAGAGCATTTTTGAAACTCCTTCACAATTGCTGTTTGCAATTTGCCACCAACAGTTGCAACCCAATGAAATACTAGCTTTTG
>SSNR01000019.1:146541-178814 GCA_006937965.1 Callopanchax toddi | reverse complement strand
AAAGTCCTCAGGTCTCAGACCAAAAGTCCTCAGGTCTCAGACAAAAAAGTCCTCAGACTAAACGGCCTCA
This sequence comes from Callopanchax toddi, assembly GCA_006937965.1. Taxonomy (NCBI): domain Eukaryota; kingdom Metazoa; phylum Chordata; class Actinopteri; order Cyprinodontiformes; family Nothobranchiidae; genus Callopanchax; species Callopanchax toddi. The sequence goes on along the minus strand of SSNR01000019.1, from coordinate 178,744 downwards.
GACGAAACGGCCTCAGGTCTCAGACGAAACGGCCTCAGACGAAACGGCTTCAGACGAAACGGCCTCAGAACTCAGCCTACCGCCTCAGAGAGAAGCAGGTGGCGCATGTCTCAGGTGTAGTGCTGGTTACCGTAACACGGTACACAGCCCCTCCCTCTCCTCCCAAGAGTTACGGCAAAAAATAAAAAAAATAAAAAGGCAGACCCGAATCCGCAAGCCGCGACCCGGGTCTGGATAAGCAGAGGGAGACGAGGCGAGACCTTCCTCTCTTGTTTAAACACTCTCGTTGGTACCGACCGGACCGTCAGAACGGCAGATTAAAAAGATCAGAACCGAACACCTGTCTGTTCAGAGTTAAGCCCGCAGCCCCGTTTTCACCTGCTGAGGCGTCGGAGCTGCAACCGATCTCCTCAGGAGGAAGCAGAACACATGCGCTGTTTTTTAAAATTGCATTAAAAAATCTGCAAGGCCACGAGTACACCTGAGGCCGTTTCGTCTGAGGCCGTTTTGTCTGAGGACGTCTGAGACCTGAGGACTTTTGGTCTGAGGATTGAGGACTTTTGGTCTGAGACCTGAGGACTTTTGGTCTGAGGACTGAGGACTTTTTGTCTGAGGACTGAGGATTTTTTGTCTGAGACCTGAGGACTTTTGGTCTGAGACCTGAGGACTTTTGGTCTGAGGACTGAGGACTTTTTGTCTGAGACCNATGGAACCATTGGTCATTACATATGATCATACGTCTTTGTTGTCTTGCTCAAGAGTAATCACACTTCTGCTGTGCACCATCCGTAGTAGGACCTCTCTTTGTCATATACACCACCTCACTGGGCCAGATCAATCTTTTTTTCTCTTATTTTGTTTCTCTTTTTTTCTTTTTTAGTTCTTTTACAAGCATCTGAAATTAGTTTTTTTCATGAGGACCTGGGGTCGCATGGAGAGCTGCTGTTCCCCCTCATCAAAAAGTCAGCTGAAGTGGTTTGGGCATATGACTAGAATACTCCCTTGTTGCTTTCCTTGGGCCAGATCAATCAATCACAAGGCGTTTTCTACCACTGCTATGCTGACGACACCAAGCTCTATCTGTCATTCCCACCTATCAACCAGACAGTGTCAGCACGAATCTCGGACTGTCTCTCCGACACATCGAGATTGAGATGAATGAAAGCCCACCATCTCACTGAAATAATCAGTTATTGATGCATCCTAATCTTGCACATTTTAACAATAAAAAAAAACTTTTTGCAACTTCTGTTAAGAAGATGGTTACATTTTTTCTTCTCATTCAGAATTAAAATCACAACTTGGTAGCAGAGAGAAGTTGAAACATATTAACCACATGATAACTGAAGTATATGTGTCAGATCAGAAGTACCAAGCGTTAAATAGAAAAACCCTGGACCTTGTAGACAAAAACGGCATGAAGAAAAAACAGCAAAGAAGGAAAATATCAGCTTCTCCTGGCAGTGATTTATTGAGAGACAGCGCAGAACATGTCACCTTTAAACATGAGGGTAAACAGAGGAAATTACTTGCCCCACACGGCGTTGTGAATGTCACCCAGAACATGGAAAAAGATATGCTTGCACAGGATATACATCTTTCACCGAGTGCCTCCTTGAGATTTCACCACTGTGTGGGTGGTACAAGAGTTTAATACAATATCCTGTCCATCTGCTGCTAAATTTGATTCCACAGTTCAATAACACACATGTAGTGGAGCATGTGGGTTATTTGCTTTTGTTTGGTTGGTTTCCAGAAAGGCTTTCTGCGCATTTAACAAAAAAAATTTGATACAAGATTGCCTTTAAAATACTTTCAAAATAAGGAGTGACAGACTCAAATGCATCACTGTGACTATTTTTGAGCCCAGTCTTGTGATAAATTATGTAATAGTCACGATGTATTTTATACTTGGACAGTAGGTGGATATGACACCCATGACAACCTAAAAATTATATTGTTTCTCAGTTGGTACGTTTTTGTGCTTGCACAGTGCTTTCTGACAAATGTAGGCAAGGCACCCTGGTAATAGACCATTCTAACATGCAGTGTGTTATGCTGCAATATTTGTCAAAAACAAATAATACTCAACAACACATCAATAGAGGTCCAAATTTCTTAAAGTGCTGCACACTACACCAAGGCTCTGCATAAATATCTTCTATTTACTTCAAACCCTTACTCTCTGAAGCAGAAGCACATTAAATCTGCTTCTTTATCAGAGTTATAATCACAAAAACAATAGCCAACAGAACATTCAAATCAAGAAAATGCAACAAAAACAGGGAAATATTCATTTTCAGTCTTTTTTATTATTATCTTGTACATTTTATTTGTGTCAAACTTTCCTTTAGTTTCCACTTTTGTTCAGATTAAATTAATCTAACCAACTTTAAAATAAGGTAACCACCCACCAAGGGACTGACATCTAAATGGAGGATTTTATGTCTCTGCCTCCACTCTTTTTTCTCCATGCACTAAGTGAACAGCAGATTTTCTCCACCTCCTTTTCCGCCCCGTCCATCAGACACAACTGTCAGTATCATTAATGCCTAAGAGAGCAAAGGCGGCACTCTCCACCTTCAATCCTCTATGGTTGATTTAGAGCTGGAGGTTAGCTTTTAAGAGGAGCTGGGTGGAAAAGTAATTATCTTCCAGAAAGACGTTGCATGTATAGTCACAACTGTTAACATGGCTGTATGTGTGTGTGGGGTTAATAAAACAAAATGTGTAAAGTTCTCAACAAAAACTATCAAAAACAGAGCAGACAAAAAAACACGAGCATTGTGTTTTCTTCATGGTGGACACTTAATTGTTTTTGTGTGCAAATACCTTTAGTCAAAGAACAGAAACGTTGGATCTTTAACTGTTTTTGGAAAAGTTTTCAATTTGATTCTTATTGTAGACTGAGAGGAATAGCCTGTGTGAGTCACAAAATCAGAGGTGGGAAACTGAGTCAAAGTTGCACTGAATATACAGGTACATCTCAAAAAGTAGGATGTCATGGAAAAAAGTTTTTGTCACTCATTTCATAAAGTGAAACTCAAATTATACAGACTGATGGCCAACACCTGCAGATGACATGGTCCCAAACCATCACTTTCTGTGGAAACTCATCACTGGACATCAAGCAACGTGGATTCTGTTCCTATAAACTCTGGGACCTTGATTTCCAAATAACATACAAAATTTACTTTGAAAAGAGGTCTTTGGACCACTGAGCAGCAGTCCAGCTCTTTTTCTCCTTAACCCAGGTGAAGTCTGATGTTGCCTCTGGTTCAGGAGTGGTTGATATGAGAAATGTGACGTTTGTGTCTCATGTATAGGATTCATCTGTTCGTAGTGCTCTTGATGTTCTGACTCCAGCCTAAGTCCACTCCTTGTGAAGCTCCCCTGAATTCTTGAATGGATTTTGCTTGACAATCCTCTCAAGGCTGCAGCTACCCCTGTGCTGGTGCCCCTTTACAACCACATTTTTTCTTCCACTCAACTTTCTATGAATATGCTTAGAAACAGAACACTGTGCACAACCAGCTTCTTTAGCAATGATAATTTGTGACTTCTTCTCTTTGTGGAGGTCAGTGAGTGTCTTCAGTCTTCTGGACATCTGTCAAACAGTTTTTCCCATGACTGTGAAACTTCCTGGCCCAGACTGAAAGACCATTCAAAGTCTCAGGAAACCTTTGCCTGTATTTTGAGTTAATTAGCTGAGTGAGATCCATGAGCTTCCAGTATTTAACATTTTTAGAAAGTTATAATTTTCTGAGATATTGATTTTCAAGTTTTAATTATCTGCAAGCAATAATTATCAAAATGTCAAGAAATAAAGGATTGACATTTTTCACTCTTTGTTTAGAATTAATATAATATGAGTTTAAGTTTCTGGATGAGTGACAAAAAATGTTGAACTTTTTCACAATATTCAAATTTCTTAAGATGTACCTGTATACATGAAGCTTGAGGCCATATCTTCTCTTCATTGTTTTTATTGATTTATATAAATGGTTTTCTTTACTACTAAACTCTTCTCTGTCTTTAGTGTTCCTTACCTTTGAGATGCAGGTGGACAGCTGAGGTTGGGCCTGAGGAGCTGGCACTCCTGTACTGTGTCATGTATTTGTGAAGCGATTGTTTTTCTCCTCTATATAAAGCTCTGTACACTCCTCGCTGCACTATACACCACACTGCTCAGTGTCTGTCTCTTTCATCTTTGAGGTGAACCAGCTTCTGTCTCAGGGTGTTGTTAGGTTTGAGATGCACTGTGATGTTGGGTTTGGGAGGGGGATCCTTTTAAGTTTCTCGGGGACTTCTGTCACATCATATGGAGTAACAGTATTTCTGTGCCTGTTCTTTTTTCCCTTTCTCTTTGAAGCTTTGGTGTTTTTTATGCATTGTCTTATGGCAAATTCTGCATCTATCTTTTATTTTCTTCATGCAAACAGTAAACATGAATCTGGACATCAATGTGATGTAAAAAAATAAATAAAAAATCATCAGACCAGGCTTTCACTGCTCTGAGGTCCAGTTCTGATACATTAAGATTAAAGTCAAAATAATTTAGGTTTATATTTTAATTGAATAAGTAATTAAGATTTTCCAGAAATGAGTCAAATTTTTACGGTTAAAAGTCTAAATATTTCAACTAATAAACATTTCCAGTTCAACTATTATGTTCAGTATTATTGGGTCCACATTTTTAAGGAAAAACTCAAAATCTTTAGAAAAAAGTCAAAACAATATTTCCAAAATAATGTCAAAATGCTGAGAAACAAGTCAAAATATTATTTGCAGAGTGAAATTGAAATGTTGAAACAAAAATTTAAAAGTTGGGGTGAAAAGTCAATGCTTATTATTTCTATTTTATTTTTAATATACGGTAATATTTTAACTTTGCACGACATTTTGACTTGTTTCTTGTTGTATTTTGAATTCAAAGTTGACATCAATCCTGAATTTTTGACTTTATTCTGGAATTAATAATATCTTTTCTTATTGACATTTTAGCTTTATTTTTTTATACTGTATCTAGATTTACTTTCTCTGCATTTCAGTTTTTAGTTCAACATTTTGACTTAAATCTCCAAACTGTAAAACAAACTAAACTTGAGTAAAAATTGTCTTCAAATATCTCTTTCTCCTGATTAGCTCTATTACATTGTCATACTATTATAACCAGCATTCAATAAATGTTGCTTAACCTCCAAACTCTTTCATGGCATGCATGTTGATTTCTCTTTGCTATTTGGGCTGATTGGGACCTAATGAATGTAAAAACAAAGACTTGATGTAGTTTTTGAGAAAAATGGTGTCCACATGAGGTTCTTGTAGAGCAAAAATTTGAATGGTGGTCTCTAGATAACCCAAAAATGTGATGTCCACATATGTGGACGCCCAGGTCCTATAACTCTTACAGCCTTTTTTACTTACTTTTACTTTTTAACATACTTTTACCTAACACTGGTTTGCACAGTTTTCCATCCTTTTAACAAAGCTAACACCTCAGAAAATCAAACAATTTAAATCCATTCACCATCACAATTTAGCTCCAGTCAAAGAATCTGATTTTGATGTTTGCTTATTTTCCTTCTTTCAATAAACAAATCATTTTGTAGAAATGTAGGAGACTTTTATGAGACTGGGTCTAGCTGGACCTTGTCTATAAGATTCCCATTGTCTGCCACATAGTGAATATTTATACATGTAAATTTAGTCCATGGTATTTACTCATTATGCAGAAAATACTGCATCATGTTGTGAGAGCAATATCTGTAAAATGTCTAAATGCACAAAACTTTATTAAACTCTCTTCCTCTATCATTCTACAAAGATCTATAGTTGTAAACACAGACTTTCTGAAAACAAAACTCCAATTTCCTCATAAAGGTGACAGTCTCTAACAACACAAAAAGGTTATTTTTCTTTGTGCTCATTAAAAGAGCAGCAAGGAAAGGACACATTGTTAAATATCACGTTATCCATGAGAATGCCAGGGAGAATGATAATGAATGCTTGTGATTTTTCTTAATGTTGACCTTTCCATCTTTATCTCACTTCATTTTAGAGCTGGGTCACACCAGAGACAAGCCTTCAACATCCCGTCAGTCTGCAAATGCTTTGTTTCTGTTTATCACCTAAATTAGTTGTAAACACATTGACTTATAGATATGATAACAATATGTGATAAAACAACAGCATAAAAGTGGGAAATGAGGCACTGTTGGGAATGCACACCACCACCACCACCCTATGATGGTTAAGGACACTGCTACTTGATGTACAGTAATGCCACAAGAAGACATGGACATGTTGAATCACGTGTTTTTAATGGCTACAGTTGCATGATTTTTAAATAAAGCTGCAGCCCGGAGCATTTTCATGTATCAAAGTTTTATAAATGTTTCAAATGATAGTTTGGTTTTAAATTATGATATATGGGTAGGGCTCCACAACATTTGTTATTCTTCTTAAGTCCCTCCTTCCTCCCATAGACCCCTTTGAATTCACACTGACTGGTGAATTTTTTAAGCCAATAGAATTTGAGTTTCTGCATTGTCGGCTGTCAATGCATGCATGCACATCACACAAACCTGTAAAGGTGGGGCCGTGCACAAGATGCACCATGTCTTCCTGTTTACAGTCACCATACTGGAAGAATGCAGCTGTGGATCTGTTAAAAAGTTAACCATTCCCCGACTACACTGAGGGTTACATCAACATCAGAAAGAAAAACAAAGACATTTCTGGCATTAGAAACTGATGTGCATACACAATTGTACAGGTGGGGTTAGAGGGAGCAGGAGGGGGAAGAAGGGATGTGAGGAGCCTAGGTACGTTGGATTAAAAAATTCTCTCATGCTGAAATGCTGTGCCTTTAAACTTCAATGGTATTACCTATTTTTAAAAACTTGTTATTTTTGTGTTTTGTTCATTTGATAAAATCAAATTAAATTCACCATATTGGACACCATAATCTAAGCTAGAAACCCTCTTGGCAAGTTTCCATTCTTTGTTTTGTTTCGTCATGCTAAGGTGACAGAAACACTTGAAGCACTTTAGAAGTCAGAACCCCTGCAGTCATGAGTTTATTGAGTGGGAGCCCCTGAAGGCCAGGTCGGCTGCCCTAACATCTAATTCTTCACCGTTGGACTGCCTCCTTACTGCTGAGGTGGTTGATCGGATGCTGCGAGAAGCATTCGAAGATCATGACCTCTCTTCTGTTTCTGCCAAAGCACTATCATGTATCATCAGTCTTTTGAGTCGTGTGCTTATGGAAGTAAGAACTGAAAAGTTCACAGCAACAAAAACAGAAAATGTGCTACTTTTATGTATCTGTGGTTTGAGGGCGCAGAGAGTCTGAAAACACAATAAGCAAGATATTTTAGCAATCACCATGTACTTTCTCCAACTGTGCACAAATACAGCAATTACATTAAAAACTGCTGCAGTATCCTAGGGAAAAGAGCCCTTCTTTTGGAAATGGAAGTTACAATTTGTTGGTTTGAGAGAGAAATGAGCAAGCAGCTTGTGCTATATTACTGTGTGTGCACCTGGACTCAACTCATCATGTAGTCTATTTACTCAGATGCAGCTTACAAGCATATGGAGCTATGATAATTTAGCCGCTACTGGGCAGCACACATGTACTGGATAGTTGGAGCCAAACTTATCAAAGAATGTTACTTACAGGCTGGGTGGGAACTTTTTGAATGGATGCTGGGAATGTATCAGTCTACCAGGATGTAATTTTTTTTTAAATTGTTTTTATGCAAAGTGGTGGAACTGAACAACAAAAAATAACTGAATAATGTTTAAAATGATCTGTTCCATTTTTTAAAATCAAAATTGTTTAACTGCTTTTAGGAAGGATGTAAATTCTACACATTCTCAATGTGATTTAAGCATGATGAGAACGAAGACAGGTCATCTGTCATCTTTTAGCTGGCCGAGCAGAGAAAAGCACTTGTATGCATGTGACACAGCATTGTTCTGTATAAAGGTCATGGCATTTTGGACGGCTGTGCACTTCTTCCTCTACCAGTGCTTAAAGGAGGCGATTTCATAAGCTGGCAGCAGATTTGAGAGTTGATATTCAGCATTAAGTTAAAAAAAGGTCCAGCGTTTTTTCTTTTTTTGATGACAGTAACCATACCAGCAGGAGTTAAATGTGTCAGTACTCTCCAGGCCTCAGTGCTATTCCTTAACAATGAATATATAACACATTTCTTGGGCTTAAAGGCATGTAAAGAAATGGGTTTCTATAATTGCTTTCAAGCAATTACATCCCCACCTTAGCCTTCTCTTTTTGTCTCATTTAAAGAGCTCTAATTCAGGGCAAGTCACTGTAAGACAAAAAAAAAAAGAGAGAAACAGTGTCTTATTTCCCTTTTGATTCAGACCTGCTGGGTGTAAAAATAGAGCAGCAATGATCACCACTACTTAACTACTAAGCTTTATGTACATATGAGTACCATACATGCAGTGATTAGATGGAAAGGTGATGAGGAAAAGTAAATGAGAGAATGACAATTTCAAATTTACAGGTTATTGTTTATGATGTGGTCCTCTTAGCTTCCTCAGCTCTGACCATCAGTTCTTGAGAGGTTTGCAGCCAAGTGTGAAGCAGCTGGGATGAGGATCAGCACCTCCAGATCTGAGACCTTGGTTCTCGACTGGAAAAGGGTGAGGTGCCAGCTCCAGGTCAGGGGAGAGGTCCTACCTCAAGTGGAGGAGTTTAAGTGCCTCAGGGTCTTGTTCACCAGTGAGGGAAGGAGGAAGTGAGAGGTCAACAGGCGGATTGGGGCAGCGTCTGCAGTGATGCGGACACTGAACCAGTCTGGTGAAGCTGAGTCAGTATGTAAGGTGAGGGTCAATCCTCACCTATGGTCATGAGCTTTGAGTAATGACTGAAAGAAAAATATTACAACTACAAGCGACTGAAAGGAGTTTCTTCTGCAGAACGGCCAGGCTTAGAGATAGGATGAGGAGCTCAAACATCCGGGAGAGACTGAGTAGAACCGCTGCTCCTCCACATCAAGTAGAGCCAGCTGAGGTGGTTTGGACACCTGGTCAGGATGCCTTCTGGACATCTCTCTGGGGAGGCCCAAAGGCCAACCCCAAACACACTAGAGAAGTTGTATCCCCAGACTAGCATGTGAACTCCACGAGGTCTCATCGGGGAGCTGGTGGAGGTGGCCTGGGAGAGGGTCTGGGATTTCTACCTCGAGATGCAGCTCAGCTCCATGAGGTGAGACATTGATGATATTATTGTCATAAAAACATTTTATTTTTCCACATTTTATAAAATTGTTTCAGATTTTCACATTTCTCATTTGTAATACTTTATAAAATTTGATTTTTCTTAATTTTTTTTGTCATTTTACTCATTCAACATTCCAGTGACCTAACCAAAATATTTTAAAATATATTAGATAACAAAAAATAAATAAATAAAAGAGCAAAGCTAATGCAATCTGCAATATAAAAAAACGATAGATGGTATATTTCTATTGCACTTTGTCTTTTAGATACAGTATTTCTCAAACATTTCTTTAAAAACACTGTAAAGCTCAAAGCTACATGCAAAAACTCCAGAATCCAGAGTTTTATGAAACTGAAAAATCCCAATAAGAGGTACAAATGTGCAAGAAATGATAAATAAAAAACATTAGCGGCTAACTATAGAATGAATCTGCTCCACATACCAGCAAGGATCATGTCATATGGTTTTATTTACTGTTTTTAAAATTATTCCAGTCAGAGTTTACAATCTCTGCACACATACAAGTGAAACTATTGCAACCGTGAAGCAACAAAACCCTTAGAATGACAAATCACCCAATCAGCAGCACCTCTCCTCCACCTTACAAGCACCTTACGTTATTTGGTGCCCTCTGTCCAATAGTTATCAAATCACAGACCCATCTGCTTCACCGAGAGTCCCGCTTACAGAGTGTGTTCATAAAACTAAAAATATAATTCTGCTCCCTGCCATGACCTACATTATTACACAGTGTATATAAACTGAAAATGATTTGATTTAAAAGAGAAAAAAAAGTTTATAAAGTTTGGGGTAATGAACTCCATGGCATCTGAGTTGAGGAAGACAGCCATCCAGGTGTGAGTGAACACTTTTGAGACAGGTTGTGAACCGACACGTCGTGTGGAGGTGGTGTGTGTGTGTGTGTGTGGGGGGGGGGGGTCTGTCTTAGGGTTTGGCCTGCCTCAACCATCACTGTTGCTGTAACACCTCCAGTCAGTGACGAGCACAACGGATGTGTTGCTGAGAACCTGCCACTGTCAACAAGGTGGCACCTGAAAATCCAGGATTCCAACATCCCAGCTGAAGGATCGGTGGACCAGATTTATCGCACTGGTTGTCAAACACGTGGACAGTTTGCTGCTTCCCCCTCCCTTCATTAAATTCTGATCCACAGCAGGCCGTGAGCTGGGATCTCTGACAGCAGTCTGGTGTTACTGGCACAACTTTACCAGCCTGCATGATTCTCGAGAAGAGAAAAGAAATGTAAGAAGGTCAGACAACACCTGCAATAGAAAAGAGCTTTATCAATGTTTTAGCTTGTTATCATAAAAGTTTGATTATTTAAATCTGTGGTTCTCAACCCTTTTTTTTTTTTACATTATATGTTAATGTTGTGCAAGACAACATTTCCATGAATCAGTTAACTTTATACAATAAAGCGTATAACATGAAATTTAATTATTACATATACAAAACAAATTCAATAAAAATATAGGTTTTTCGTAACCTTTTTTTCTGTGTGAACTGGTGATACTGCTACCAGTCCTTGGTCCAGTGGTTGGGGACCCCTGATTTCAATAAAAGAAAAATACTAACTAACCAATCACAAACTTCCACATACAACCTCTAACCAATGAGCTTCTAGGGATGTGTAATTTGCTGAATTGTTGGATGCTTTAATGTATTTCTTCTTTGTTTTTGTTTTTTTTGCAAAGTTCTTTAATCAACACAAATTAGCCACAAAAAAAATCTCGAAATTCTAAAGAAATCACCAAATTATAACAAAGTGCTACATTTGATCCCAGATTATTGTCATCCTATCAGAGTATCATGTCCATGCTGCTACACATGGGACGAACAGTTTAAAGATGAGTTTGTTGCAGACCCCTTACAGCAATGTCTTAATAAACAAGAAAACTTTCAAAAAAGCACATCTTGTTTCTAGGCAATCTTTAACAGCACCTTCTATTAGGTTATTTCCTATTTCAAATTTCAATTTACTTTACAGCAAATAGAAAATCAGTTATCTCACTTTATGAAACAATTAAATGTGCAATTCAGTCCAGTTAATTTAAATAAACTCATAACTCTACTCAAATGTAATATAAGTGATCAGATTTAATTTGATTTCATTCCCTTAATTACAGTATCTATGTGGCGGTGATCAACAAGAAGAAACCAGCAAAACCTGGTTGTGCTAACAAGCAGGTGAATGCCTGCTTAAATTAAAAGAAGAAAACACAGTATTACCATAGTAATTGTATATAAATGCATCAAGTGAATAAAAGAGAAAAGTTCAGTGCATCAAGTCCTCCAGCAGGTATTCTCTTAACCTCGTTTAAACAGTGGCTCTCCTTTATCCTCTTATCTAGTTCAGACTGTTTTATTCTATCAGTCAGAATTCGTCTAAAGTCTTTTAATATGAATTGCTTTGTTTCCAAGCCTCACTAATGGCAGTTAATTAAAATCTAAATGTGCAGAGAGCCCAGTAGTATGTCTGGAGAAGGTTTTCTGATCATAAAAACCAAAGTGGTGTTCTGGTCAAAATCAATTGTATGAAATATATTAAATGATTGAAAATGGGAGACAATGAGCTACTTTTATCAGCTTATTCCCCTCTTTTTGGCAGATAAAAGCTTATGGTCAACTATTTTCATCAAGCTGAAGAACTTTGAGAATGCTGATGGTCTTGAACACAGCAACGCATCCTCCAAGTCTTGTTGCCGTGGAAACAAAGACCCATGGAGGAGCCAGGACTGAATCATTCTGTGAGATGCAACTGAAGGAAGGAATGCTAGTAAGCATGAAGGAGTATGTGCACATGAGTGTGTTTCTATCAGCATTTTGCACACTGTCAGGAAGGGTCAAGCAGGAAGTGCAGCGATCTGAGCCTGTGTGTTATAACATTTGATATAAGAGCATCAGAAATAAACCTGTTATCAGATTTTATCACCTGAATCTGTGCGTCTGCTCCTTCTGTGAACAGCACTCTAAAACGATGATGCTCAGAGGAGAACATCCAGCAGGTACCTCAGCACCCCTTTTATTTACTGTCCCATTTCTGTTGAGTAATAGTCTGTCTCAACCAGTTAGCTCTCACTACACACACACACACCTCATCCAGCGTGTCACTGCATGGGCCTAAAAATGCTCCACCTATTGATTTTTTAAAGTTTTTTTTTTTGCCACTGTTGATGATACATCCTGTAGATATTAGACATATAGCTAAATCTCATAAAACGTCCTCACCTGAAGCCATTTATCAACTGTTCACCCATACGCCGAGCTTTTATACGTCGTCACAGAGACTTCTTTTCTCATTTTAAAGCTGGAGAAGAATCTTTGAATCAATGCAAAGTTGTTAAAGGTCATATTTTATTTTTAGAGAATTTTAAAATGAGTAAAATTAAAACTCAGAATGAATCCCCTGAGATTTATCACCTGACAGTTTGATTTATGGACAGTTTCTGTCTTCTCAGCTCAGCATGTTGGTTATTTATCATCTAATTGAACTTTTTCTGTTTACTTTTAGTGTTTTCAGCTGCAGCAGATGATTTACCTTAAAGTTAGTTTATTAGCACCTATCACACAGATCACAAAGCACTTTACAGCAATATACTTTATTAAAGAAAAAAAACCCCAGTTTGTTTTCCGCCAGATTAGACAACTAAAAACAAACAGTGCTAAAACCAGGTTTATGATCACCAGCTGGCCACAAACAAGCCTGTTTAAACGTTATTGAGGTCACACACTGATGAAATGAATGAATTTTTCGGAGACTAACAGCAGCCACAGCCTTTAATCTCAAACTGGGAAGAAACTTTAACCAAACAGTTGCTGATCTGCACATCTTCCTTCTTTCAGGTCTGGATCCTTCAGAAAAACCTCATTTTTAAAGATGAAATAATCCCAAAAGTAAAATTTCCATATTGTTTTTATTGATATTGTTTATTATTACAAGTTGGGTTGTTTAAATTGTCATAAAATAAAATAAAATTGTGTGACATTATCAAAAATAACCAGAGCCTATTACAGTCAGGCGCTAAAACATTTTCTATCTTGTAAAATCAAATAAAGTTCTTATTATGTGATAAATTTGACCTAATGTGCTGACTCTGCTTGTATTTTATGTGATTTATATCCAAATGGCAGGAAGGATTCAGAAATAAAAGCATTTTAAACAGATTTTATTAGAGCTCAAATTTAATAAATTATTATGACAATGGAACAAAAGGAAGCAGGAGAACTTTCACCCAAGATCCTTCAGTTTCTTGTGGTTTGATTCTAGGAAGAATATTGTGAGGGTTTTTTTTTTAATACAATGATTTATGCAGCCTGAATGTCCCAGAAAAATAATGATAAAATTAAATCGCTGTTCTCTGAATTAATTAATGCTTTCACAGAGGAAGAGGAAGCATCATCACTTCTTGGGTTTACTTATTTTCCAGCATGAATGTCTGTTGTGTATGTAATTTTCTGACTTGCTTCTTTTCTGCCCCTCAAGGTTTCAACTAGTTACTCCAAGAAATGACTTTCAGTTTAAGTGTGAACATCTTCAAATTTAGAAGTCTGAAAGTCTGCACATGTGAGTGAGTGTGAGTGAGTCACATAACTCATTACTAACAAAAGAGAAAATGTTCTAAATAGGTCAGATAAATGGCTGGTGTTGTTATGCATCTAGTAAACTGAAGGGTCTATTATAGTTAGATGAAGCTCCATGAAGAACTGAAGCTTTGCAGCCAATTGTGTTGTTGGGAAATGATTCATTTCTCGAGGCTTTAAGTGCTCAGTGGCGCCCCCTGCTGATTAATAAGTTTTGTGGCATGAAATTATGGAGCCCAAGAAATATTCACTAGTCCAATGTCCATAACATGTTTAAATATTAATTTTGTGCTGCTTTCTGAAGTACTGGGGCAACTCAAAACAATGCCTCATACATTACAAAACCATGTCAAATGGACCAAACACTTTAAAACTTTGGCAGACTGACTACTGTTCTTCCCAAATGGTAACTTCTTTGTTACATCATCATTTGTAAGTCACTTTATATTAAAGCGTCTGCCGAATACATAAACAGAAACATATTTTTATTTGTTTTTTTTTTTCTGCTGCTTGTCACCCAGTGTGTTTCTTTTGAACTTTTGATAATCCTGGGTATAAACGTCTGAGGCAAATCAAGGCCTGAATCACCAGCTGAACCAATGTCCTGGAAACGAAGCTTCATTTGTCATCGAGCACGTGACTTCTAAGGGAACAAAACAAGCCTCAAACCAGGGCAATCCTGGTCCTCGAGGGCTGCTACTCTGCATGTTTGAGATGTTTCTCTGCATAAACACACCTGATCTGAATAACTGGGTGATTGGGAGTCTTCTGGCAGACTGTGGAAGTGATTCAGCTATTTAAATCAGGTGTGTTGAGGCAAAGTAACATCTAAAACATGCAGGATAGTGGCCCTGAGGGTCAGGATCCCCCACCTCTGACCTAAAGGTTCAATGGGCTCATCTAGTATTTCTTGAAAAAGTTCCCATCATCCACCACCCTGTGTTTAATTCTAAGGTCATTTTATGAGGAAATAATAGATTTTTAGCCATTTTGTTCAAATCAAGCAAAAACATTATCATCCACCTTTCACCTTTTGATGTCAGGTATAAATTAATGTCTTTAGAACATTTCCTTTTAGCCATAACAATAAAGGCTTTGATTTCTCCTAAACTTGTATTTTGATGAAGAAACAAACTTTGTCCAATGTAAAAAATATCAGCTTGTTTTTATTAAATTTGACACCTTATTTCATCTTGTACAAAAATTACTCTTTAGTCCACAAAATCATGAAGAAAAAATATTAAAGTGTTTTTCAGAAGATAAATAAAACATATACAGCAGCCACAACCTTTATTCTCACTGTCAGATAAGTGTGTAGAGGCTTCGCTTCAACATACCACTTCCTCATTAGCATTTCATTTTAAAACGGCTATTTTAATTTTAGCAGCACAAAGAACTTCATCCTAAACCCAGTTATCTTTTTATCACCTGATTAACGCGTTACCAACCATGTGTAGCTGTGTTAAGCCTCCATTTTTACACGTCTGTAAACAATGAGGGCGGGACGTTTATGGGAGCATGGTCACAGAATGGCAATCATGGGATTTCCAGATAGTGAGAAGTAATCCTGCTCTGTAGCCATGGTGACTGTGTTTAAAACCCATATGGCTGCATCACACAGTCCATGTCGTATTCCAGCAGGTTGCATATGCATTCAGAAGTTTTTCTTCCTTAAACTTCTGTGTCTGTTAAAGGTCACATGTGCTGTCTTACTGTCAGAACAGATAAGATTCCTGGTTTAACTGAAATACGGTTTGTTGTCTTTTTAATGCCTTTCCCTTGTCTTAACTGCAATCTGCATGACCAGGTGAAATAGAATTACTCTAAAACTTGTTCCCTTTGGGCTATTCTGTATTTTCGTCGCTAAATAGAGTAATGTAGCAAAACATTTCATGTGATAAAAATCAAGCTGAATGGTGCGCCTGACATTATTTGTTTTTCTTCTCGCAGCAAAGAGCATAAAAAATGTGCTCCGGGCGGCAAGCTCACCCATAGATATCAATTTGCAGGTTCGTAGTAACCTGAGACATTTTGAACTCCAGCAGCACAGAATAATTTCTTCAAATAATACAAAAGTAGAATCTCCAAGAAGATACAAACTGAATCTTTCAGCAACAAATGAAAGATTTAGAGGCAAGTGCAGCGAAAAAAAACCCAGTACTGCACTTTTAGACTCTGAGAAGACGGCGCTACAATCTGGAGCATGTTAAACCTTGAAGGTGTGCAGATCGATAAACAGATGTTTGCTTTCATGTTTCTTGTAAAGTTGTCAGTCTGGTTTGTTTACGATTCAGGAGTCAACTTTGAATCTTGAAATTAGTGAATCAACTTTGAATTTATCTCTGTGTGAAAAGTTGAGGTTGCATCGATTACACAGATCTAACATGTGAACCATGAAAAAAGTTTTTTTTTACCCAAGAAGGTTTGTGTTGACTGACCAGAGCTGTTTTGTGCTATGAAAAAACGGTAACGCTTTCTTTTACAGTCCCCTAATTACTATGTAATTACATGGTAATTACATAGTAATATTAGTGTATTAGTATGTAATAAAGCTGAAATTAAAATGTAATTACTTTGTAATTAAAAACTATTTACATGGTAATTCCAATCAAATTACTGCCTAACAGTGTCTTAATTAAGCACTAATTACCAACATATTACACAGTAAAATTGCCACATATTTGCTTTTAATGTGTATTACTATGTAATAAATCTTAGTTCAAAAGTAATTACTATGTAATTAAAATCTAATAACAAGGTAATTGAAATATAATTACTGCTTAACAATGCCTAAATTAGGCACTATTTACAGTGCATATTTTCATTTAGTGTTGCTGTGTACCAGTAATTACAACTAGTTAGTAGGTAATTGCAATTTAATTACTATTTAATAATTCCTACATTACCTACTATTTACCAGAAGTTTAAACATTAAACCATCATATTTTACCAGGTAATAATTGGTACTAATACATTTAGTCAAAGGTAAAGTTAAAGCTTTGACTTATTAAACAGTAATTAGGCAGTTATTACCATGTAACTCATGTTATGTTGTATTACCTTTGTATTTAAACTGTTCATAAACTAGATGCAGTAAATACTTCATTATTTTATTTGTTTATATTTCAGTATGGACATGGGAGACGTGGACTCACCTGGAGAAGACGTTCCTGGGTTTTTGGACTTTTGGAAGTGAAAAATTCCAGAAGGCGACCAGGATTAAAACTTGTGAAAAATCACTCCAGGAGGAGATTGTTTCCAATATTAAGAAAGTATGTCAAACATGGAAGTTCAGTGATCAGTGTCTGCTGGCGTGCATACAATGGTTTGTCACATGATGGGTATATTCATTATCAGGTAAATCACCAAAGACATTTTGTTCATCCTGGCAGTGGTGCTCATACACAGCACATTGAACGAGCATGGCGAAATTACAAAGAGGACATCTACCGATACAGAGGAAATCTGACAGAGAAGGCCTTGAAGATGAACCTAAGGTTCATAGACTGGAACCACTGGCTTTTAAAAAAGAATAGATCAGGCATTCTTGGACGCTTCTTTAAAGACATAAGGGCATGCCATTAAGTGTATAATTTAATTAAAATAAGATAATTTATGAATGTTTGACAGAACAGTTAATTCCATTGTTTCTTCTGATTCTTAGCTGGATTTACACGTTAGCTTTCTAACATGATTTGATGTAGTAGTTGCGACACTGGTAGATGAATTTCTGTCTAATGAGCTTTCCTACAAGTTTGTTGGAGTATTTTTTGTGAATGATGTGACCTTAATGGTGTAAGTATCTATTTTGCATCTTAACAAAGTAATCCAATGTTAGTTATATAGAAATAACTGTTCAAAAACTCAGAAACAAGACTGGCTTTCTTTTACAGTACAGTTTCACCTTACTTACTTAATAATGTGTTGTGTTTTACTAGGTAATAGTAAGGTATTTTCCTGGTTCTATGTTAAAATAATAACTATACACATTAACTTGTGTTAAATGGTAATAACTGTTTAAAAACTCAGAAACAAGACTGGCTTTCTTTTACAGTACAGTTTCCTGTTAATTATTTGGTAATGTGTTGTTTTTTTACTTGGTAATAATGCTGTATTTTACTGGTACAAATTTATGACCAGGTTAAAAAGATGAACCAGAGTTACATGGTAATAACTGTTTAAAAACTCAGAAACAAGACTTGCTTTCTTTTACAGTACAGTTTCCCTGTACTTACTTGGTAATGAGTGGCTTTTTACTTAGTAATAAAGCAGTATTTCCCTGGGTAAAATTTATGAACAGGTTAAATACTAACTATACAATTAAACGTGAGTTACATGGTAATAACAGTTTAAAATCTCCCAAACTAGGCTTGCTTTCTTTTACAGTACAGTTTCCATGTACTTACTGGGTAATTAGTGATGGTTTACTTTGTAATAATGAAGTATTTACTGCATCTAGTTTATGAACAGTTTAAATACAAAGGTAATACAACATAACATGAGTTACATGGTAATAACTGCCTAATTACTGTTTAATAAGTCAAAGCTTTAACTTTCCCTTTGACTAAATGTATTAACAGTACCAATTATTACCTGGTAAAATATGATGGTTTAATGTTTAAACTTCTGGTAAATAGTAGGTAATGTAGGAATTATTAAATAGTAATTAAATTGCAATTACCTACTAACTAGTTGTAATTACTGGTACACAGCAACACTAAATGAAAATATGCACTGTAAATAGTGCCTAATTTAGGCATTGTTAAGCAGTAATTATATTTCAATTACCTTGTTAATAGATTTTAATTACATAGTAATTACTTTTGAACTAACATTTATTACATAGTAATACACATTAAAAGCAAATATGTGGCAATTTTACTGTGTAATATGTTGGTAATTAGTGCTTAATTAAGACACTGTTAGGCAGTAATTTGATTGGAATTACCATGTAAATAGTTTTTAATTACAGAGTAATTACATTTTAATTTCAGCTTTATTACATACGAATACACTAATATTACTATGTAATTACCATGTAATTACATAGTAATTAGGGGACTGTAAAAGAAAGCGTTTCCAAAAAAACACTTATAATCATCAAACCTGCAGATGTAATTGCCTTTATGAGGAATAAACAAAAGTAAGTCTGTCTGAATTAGTTGCAGCAAGCTTTAAAAATGTGTTCTCAACAATTAATGCTGCATTAGAGGAGAAAGCAATCATCAATAGTAGGATATTTTGATAAAATTGTTCTTCCTTGAAAGTAAAGGAGATACTTTTCTGTACCTACTAATAAAAATGAGTTGAATAAAAACTAATTTTCACAAAGCTGCAGCTTTTTATGCATCATGAGTGAATAAAGTCTGATTATTAGCCTCCCTAAATCCCCACAAATCATGTTTGTTCCCAAATTACATAAACAAACCAATAAATCAACACAGGAGATGCCAACTATGAGGAATTAATGGAAATAAGTAAATATAACACATCAAAATCAAAGACATGCTTTGTCCAAATTATCGTATCAAATTTATTGGATGCAAAGGAAACGTCAATGCACCAATTTCCCAGATATGGTCACAAATTTTAGAGAAAAGACAGAGCTACACAAGTGGGATTGATCACTTAATTGGTTCCTCAACTTGGAACGGCACTTGGAACAGCACTTGGGGCGGCACTTGCTCAGTTGGGAGAGTGGCCGGTCTGGTAACCGGAGGGTCACCGGTTCAATCCCCAGCTCTGGCTGGGTTAGATTGTCGTTGTGTCCTTGGGCAAGACACTTCACCCAACTTGCCTGTGTGAATGTGAGTGTGAATGTTGGTGGTGGTCAGAAAGGCCGATGGCGCAGAATGGCAGCCTCGCTTCTGTCAGTCTGCCCCAGGGCAGCTGTGGCTACAGACCTCTGTCGTAGTTTACCACCACCGGTGAGAATGACTGTGTGAATGAATAATGCAACTCTGTAAAGCATCTTTGAGTGACCTAGAAAAGCGCTATATAAAACTGATGCATTATCATTATTTTCTGACTTTTGCATGCACCTTATGCATAAATGTGAGCATTAAGGACGGTGATCAGTGAGCTGAAACGTGCAGAGTTCAGCCTCAAAGAGAACCTCGGTCTGCAGGTTTGATTGTGGTTTATTTAGTTTCTAAATTAAAAACTGTTTCAAGATCATTTCTATCTTTTCAAAGCGATAAATAACAATCTCCTCAGGAATCTCAACAAATCAAATTTTTACTTTTAGTTTCCTAATTGAAAAAAGTTCAATTTTCATTTAAAAATGTTCTCAGTCTGCTGGGTTAAACATTTTTGAAGTGCTTTTAGAGAAAAAAAAGGAAATGAAAAATATTGTCTTTTGCTTGTTTTGGTTTTTTTTTTACTTTAAATTTCTTCAGATCCTTCATCCTCCTTACTGGATTTAAAAAATGTCATAACCTCCAGAACTCACCATCAGAGCATCACGCTTCATGATTCATCTCTTGTTTCCACATGATTCAAAATTATTGACTTAACAAAGATTCCCATAGAGCCTCCATAGTCTGAAAATCAATTACACTAATCAATAAAATAAAAACAAAGTTACTCAGCAGTGGACTAAAGCTGTAATCACCTGGTTGGTATTTAACTGCTGAATTTAATGAAGTAACCTAATCCTAATGGGTGCTGGGTGGCTGAGCTGGGAGGCCTGTGTGAAATAAACCTTTTAATGTGATTCTCTGAAAACATGATGAACCCCACAAAACAAGAAAAATAAGCAGAACTGAGCTGAACAAATCAGTTATTTCAATAAAAATGCAGCAAGTCTCTTTGCCGGTTATTGATTTTGCAATGCACTTTGTTTACAACGAACATAACACGACAGACAGCTCCATCTAATTACTGTAAACAATGTGCATCATCAGGACTCCTCAAAGCTGGGATCAGTCCTGGCAGGTCCTCTGTGCTTCAGTAACAGAAGCCGGCACAAAGGTCAGCCGCTGCGCTCGCACAGACTTACTAAAGTACTACAAACTGAATCATTTATTGATTATGCTGTAAAAATAGATTTTCTCAAAGTATCCTGTATCTTGAGTCTGCTGGCTCCGCAGCCTCTAAGATACTAGTAAATAACATTTCAGATGTAATTACAAGTAATTATTGTTGCACACTATTGTTTTTTTTTTTTTCAATTTGGAATATAAAGTCAGGATTAGGGACATAATTATATAATTTCTGTCAGGAAAATATAAAGAAAATGTCTGATCTGGAGAGGAAATGTTTGAGATTTCAAAAGAAGAAAAAGTTCAAAATTTCAAAGGAACTCAAAAAGAAAGAAATATATCCCAATATATTTGAAAAGAAAACACAAAAGGAGCAGAGTGCCTCTTTGGATAAAACCCCTCAGCTATGAAGCAGTAAATAATGTATTTGGTGAATAGTTTATTATGAAGGTCTAATGATAAGAGAAACTTGCCCTGAGACCACTATCTGCAGTCAAACTGCAGAGAAGTATAAACTGACACTTTTTACATTTGAAATCAAACAAGTTACCTTAAAATGATCAAAGAAATGTTATAATAAAATTATATGAAGAGAGAAAAACTATCAGCTAGGACAGAAAGGTAGGACATTTGTTAAAATCTAATGACATAAGAAAGAATTTTGGCTCATTTTTTGTTAAATAGACATAAAATATCCAGACCAAGTGAGGAAAAAAAAGATGTTTTTGTGTCTCAAACCTTAAAATCCAATGAGAGGTCAAACATTTCTTTAAGGATGCACATCGCCACCTATGATTAAGAGGCTACTGCTGAACCTGCAGGCACACTGAGGAGGTAAAACAGGCAGGATAGTGTCCCTTGAGGACCACTTCTAAAGTGATTCAGAGCTTTGGTTTCACTGGCCCGTGTCTTTAAAATGGCATTTCGTCCACCGCCTTTCATGCCATACTGTAGTTTTATTCTAAGGTCTTACTTTCAGTAAAATTCATCTGATGAGATATTCTGCTAACTCTACTGACAAATGTGCTCACACACAGGCAAAATCATTGACTGCTTTTTGAGTTATGGTGGCCAATAAAGAGGGTGAAATTCCTTTGACTTTACACATTTATGACTTCCTAATTGCATTCTGACTTGGAAGAATGAGGCTCTGAGTTGTGGGAAGAATTTAATTAAACATATCTGCAGCTCAGTTTGAAGTATAAAACATAATAAATCATTCTTTCTAATCACAATGTAATTATTGATATCTTTTTAAAATCAATTAAAATGCAATTAAATGGTAGTTTTTTGGTATTCAGGCCACTTCCGCCTCTAATGATTTCAAAGGTGAAGAAACAAAAAAAGCTCAATAAAGAAACTCATTTAAAGGATTTCTAACATTTAGATGCCTGGTTGGAGTTCTTTTATTTT
Organism: Callopanchax toddi; assembly: GCA_006937965.1. Lineage (NCBI taxonomy): Eukaryota > Metazoa > Chordata > Actinopteri > Cyprinodontiformes > Nothobranchiidae > Callopanchax > Callopanchax toddi. The sequence goes on along the minus strand of SSNR01000019.1, from coordinate 156,487 downwards.
CTCATAATTACAATTAATTGCAATTGCAGACATGTAATTAAACAAAATGAGTTGACGCCACGCTATGTGGTTGAAGCCAGTCTGTAAACAACACAGAGAAATCCAAACGATCCCCTTAAAGTGATAATATGCAGTTTTGCTTGTTTTGGGCTCCCTCTGGTGTCCGTTTTAAATTACTGCATTAAACAAGTTATCAGATCGTTTCAGCTTCTAAACGCGAATATCTACCTGTTGAAATGTCTCCTCAGCCTTCATAGCTTTCTACAGGAGCGGTTATTTACTCTTTTAAAGAAATCAAATGTATTCAAGCAGGGAGAGATTGAAAAAAATCAGGAATCATGAGCTAAAAACACTCCAGCGCTAGCATAACAGCTAGCCACATTGGGTTAGCCTAACCCTCGTGAGACACGTGACTTCCTGGACACCGTGACGGCGACGGAGATCTTGCAATCGTGTTTTTCCGGCTGTAATCACCAGATGGGGCTAAGTGACTTTTCATTAACTTTGTAAAGAGTCATATTAGCACAGACTGGCTCAAGGAAAAGATTTAAAAATATGAAAAAGTTGCATATTATCACTTTAAATACAAACCAGGGAATCTTTAGCTTTAATTAATCTTTGACTTACAAAACTTTCTCTTTTTTTAAGACATAATTGCACTGAAATAAAAAAAACTTTCCAACAATCAAGAATTTACAGCTCGACTTGCCTTTAAAAGTTATTACCAGAAGTCATTTCAGACACTCTCAGTCCAACAAGGACCTAATTAAAGCAGCAGCATCAGCAAATGTTGGTTGTTTCCCCCGTGACACTCATAGAAACAACTTAAGCAGCTAATTACGTGACAATAAATGATGTTCCCACGGAGGGTTTGCGAGTCAGGAGGCGGGGGTTAAATTTATGGAGGCACAACTTTTTGATGACATTTACTTGCACTGCTACCTGTCTCTATAGATCAATACAATAATGAAACTCCTTGGCAAGAGAGCGCAGCACAACAAAGCTTTCCCTTTCATTTCATCCCTGTACGCTTCATAACAAAGTTGCCAACATAACTCAGCCATGACAGTCTCTTCAATTATGTGACAGTGGGGGAAGAAAGGAGCGTGATGGATTGGTGTCAAATCCCAGAGGAGCTGCGCGAGCACGGCAGCAAGCAGGGGCTGCCCAGCTGTCAACAATCTCAATTAACTGCTGTAAAGATACAGGCTCTTTTTTTACAGTGCTTTGGAATAAAAAAAAAAGAGGCGAGTGACATCACATTTTACAACAAAAACATTTTTAAAACGTATATTCAGATGAGAGGGATTGGCCCATCCATCAGCAGGGGAGGGGGGTCAAATTGAAATCTGACATTTAAAGCCTCAAAGCCTTTTTCTCACTGGCTCTGATAGGAACTACAGCATGTGACAAATTGTTTGTATCAGGCTACTCCCTGGGTGAAGCCTCTGATAATGTTTAGACTTGAAATACACACCCTTGACATTTCACAGAAAGGTCATGTTTTCTGTTCATTAATGCTTCCCCCCCCCCCCCCCCCTTTTTTTTTTTTTTTTTTTTTTTTTACATACAACCAGCTGCAGGAGATTCAGAATTATTGTCATAATGTGGGTTTGAGCCAAAGCTGACTCTTGAGTCAAAGGTTAGACTGTACAGTAGAAGAAAAATCACAGTATTCAATGTCATCTGCAAATTCCCCCCAAACAGCTGATTTTAAAACAATATTTAATTTCCTGCAAAAAGTGCAACTATAACTGCAAATTCATCCTTCACTCCACATGAAATGATATTCACAAAACACCCTAGATTCATTTAATTCATTGTGGGGTGTCCATTTTCCTGCTGACTTGGAAAAGCTGTCTGTAGTTCATTTAACATCAGATAAATTAGTGTCTTGCATCTGCAGCTACTAACCAGTGAGAAGCAGCATCACTACATGTGTTTATACAAATACTTTTTATTACCAGGCTCCTCGGGGGACCGGTCAAATAAACTGGGCCGTTGGTGCCTGCTGGAAGACAAATAGGTGTCCAGGATGACAACATTCTTCTCTTATATTTGTAATGTGATGTTCACTTCCTGTACGTGAAAAGTTCAATAAATGTAAGAAAACTGGATTTAAAAAAAAATATTTTTCATGGATCCCATTGTGACTGGATACCAGCAGAACACCCTCTATAAAAACCAGATTACTGAGTGTATTGTCACATTGAAACTTTCATTCCAATTTCCAAGTATTTCAGTGAGTGCCCTTTAAAAGCTTAAAGTACTTATTAATTTTTAAAAATACATTTATTCTTTTAAACATTGTAATTTTTTCTGACTGTTATTCCCTCAAGTTAAAAAATAGTTCTGTAAATGTTTCAGGTTTAGGCTGCAAATCAAAATTTAAAGAATAGAAAAAAATATAAAATACATCTCTGCTGTCATCGTTTGCACAAGTTGCATGACAAAATTTAAAGTGCAATTTTTCAAGGTTCTCCAGAAGAAGAGTAGTGATTAAATATGGTCACTTGCCCATTAGGAGATTAAGAAATGTTATAACAAAAATGTTGAATATTTTTAGACAAATTGAGAAAGTTAAACTGTCTCACATCCTCACAGCTCTTAGATTTTTCTTATATAAAAACCTAAACATATATTTGATGTTTGACATCCCGATCATGTGTAACTCAGTGTTTGTTACACTCTCTTTAGATGACAATCCTCTTAGTTAGCTGTCTTCTCTGGACACTAGAGACAGAATAATGTAAACAAAAGCTGACAGTGGATTTACATGAACGAGCCTCTGATAAGTAGATCAAATCCTCCAGGGTTTCTCATTAAACCAATACCAGAAGTGGTCTAGAAACATAATATCTTAGATGTTAAATAGTTTTAGTTTTCTAAATCATGTCCATGTCAATCTGGAAATTTGATGAAACCTAATACTTTTTAACCTTTAGTGAGATTTTTTAATTCAGTCATCTTTACATATCCTGGTTCAAATGGAGGCAACTGGACATTCTTTCTTTTAAAAAATGTTTACTCATGAATCTGCATGTTCTGACTTGACTTTGCTGTTGGATTTTCCCACTGAGGGAAAATAAAAGGACTTTTCTATTTTATTCTAAATCTAGATAATTTCAGGTCCAGATTCAGGCCACCTGACTGCCAATTAGTCAAATTTCCCTGTTTGGTGTTTGTTACAAGGAGCTTCAGTCTCATCGACTCATCCTTATCCAGGTCGGGTCACAGGGGCAGCAGCCCCAGCAGGAAAACCCAGACTGTCCCCACTCAGGAGTCATCCTCCTGTGGGATCCCAACATGTTCCCAGGCCAGCCTAGAGATGAGGCAAAATGTATTTCCTATTTCAAACGGCTTCAGTGTGCTTTGTACTGTGCCAGGTTCTGGTCCAACTCACACAGACAAATTAACCAAGTAATGAGCCAGAAATATTTTATTTAACATTAAATAAATAGCAACACCTTGAGCAACAAAACATCTTTTTTTAAACCAAATCATCTCCTGGTGTCATCGATTTTGATGCAGGCTGGTTCGTCCTTCTTACTGGGATCCCTTAGGGGGATCCCTTCTGGCTCCTCAGGAGCACTCAGGAGCCAGCCCTTGGAGCTCTTCTCATTCATCATCCCCAGGCTCTTCCATGTCCTAGCCCGCAGAGAGACCGGCCTCTTCTTCTGGGAAGCTTCCTGGACCTGCTCAACACCTGAGGTGAACGTATCCACTACATTAAGCTCACGGTGCCTCCTTGACTTGGACCCCACCTTAAAGTTACTGTAGCTCTTCTGCTTGATGGATGACAGGAGCTTGGCTCTGCTGCTGGACTCCTCTTCAGCTGCCTCATCATCATCACTTCCAGACTTCTTGTCTTTGTTGGCCTCTGAGGGGAAAGCCCTCTGCTGCCATGTGATGAACTCTGACATGCACTTTGTCAGGCGGGAGGTGAAGTCCTGGTGGGTCATAGTGACGTTGCCACTCACCTCCGTTGTGGCCAGTTTCAGCTTCTCATAGTGGTCCTGGATGCTGGCCATCTCCTCCAGGATCTCTGAAGACATGAGCTCATGCACGACCACAGACTTGCTCAGAAACTCTGGACATGCATCACTGGTTTGGGGTTTCTGCTGCTTCATGAAGGCCAGAACATGAGGCATGGCTGTGTAGTGGAAGGCTTTGATTGCAGCAAGCTTCTGATAGATATAAACCACATCATGATGGCCCCCGTTCATAGAATCTGAGAGGAAGGTCTGAACATGAGTCCAGTCCTTCAGAGCCAGTCTGATCTTCACAGGAGGTGCTGCGAGCTGTGTGTGGTAGAATGCAAACATCAGATACAATCCTCCCACTCGGATCTGGTAGCTGTATGGAGGCAAGAAGAACTTCACGGCGGTGGCCAGAGTTATCCTGCAGAACTTCTTCATGTCACTGTTACTTTTGATGCCGATAAAGACATCAGAGAAGCACATGTCCCTCCAGACGGCCGAGAAGTCCTCATACCTGATCGAGTCCGTGTGCTGGAGGCGGGCTAAGAGCTCCTCCACGTCCTCGGTGAGCGGCCCGTAGAAGAAATCAGAGTAAAAGGGCGGAATACGAGGCATGCTGTCCACAGAAAACCCCCTAACCTCTCAGCTGCTTCTTACCTGCTGAGAGGAGTGCAGAGCAGGTGCAGCTCATTAAGGATGAATCACCGGACAACAGCGACCTCTAGCGGCGGAAAAGAGCTGTAGCACCGGTGAGTTCGACAAGATTTCAATTAAATTCCACCAGAAAATTTACATTTCAGCATATTTGAGCCAAATTCCAGCTCAATTAATCTTAATTAATCTTTTTTCGCACATGTTAAAAATGACTAAATCTGAAGTAACAGCAAGTTATTCTTACAACACAGAAAGTGATCTGCCTTTAAAAGCTTTGAGCTCTTGATAAAAAAAAAAAACCTTTCAGGACTTTTTTAAGTCTTAATCAACTTGAGGGTTTTTATAATGTTTGCTCTTTTTAAGACATTAAAGTGCTGTTATTTGTAATTTATTTTTCAGTAGCTATGAATATTTTAGAAAAGCTAAATGTAAGTTTCTTGTATAAAATCTATAGCCTGTTTTTTTTGGGGGGGAAAACAAGTCATTACAATATAAACTGTAGAACAATACATTTAAGCAGAGTAATGACACTTTGTAAATGTATCTTAATCTTAAAGGGAGATTTAGGCTCAATAAAAATTCTACTTAGTAGAATAAACAGTAAAAATAGCTTTCTCAGAACTAAAAGGTTGCATAAAGCATGTGTCAGTACAGTAATAAAACAATTTTTCAAATGCATTAAAATGAAAAAAATAAAACATTTTCGGGTCTTTTTTCCCAGCCTTTTTTCCTCAAAATTAAACTTTCCAAGGATAACTTTAAAGTTCAGTCTTCAGTAATTTAAATTTTACAAAAATTCTCAGACAAAAAAACAAGAGGAACCACAGATTTATCACTGTTCAGAGTTTTATTAAGACTTAACAAAATGGGACACCTCCTTGGCCAAAAAAGTGCATCAGGATGATTTCTTTTACAGACCAACACAAATTTTAAAATAATCATCATTCCTGCAGCAGAAAAAAAATCATGAAAACAGCTGGATCTTTAAATCCTAAAGGACAATTCCCTAAAATGACAACTTCACGTTATTCTGAAGTAAAAAGCTGTATTACAGAAAACTGCAGATTAAATTTAAAAAAAACAACCAGAAAACAGTTTTTGATTGCATTAAAAAAAAGGTCCACACAATCATCTAAATGACATGATTTTAGTTTTACTGAACATATTATTCAATCTGACATTTTCTGATACGTTTGTTCCTTTGTCTTTTACAGAAGCTGTAAAATACAACTGTCATAGAAAAATACACAATAGAACACTTCATTGCAAATATATTTGATTACATTTGTAGTGTTCTTGTTCTGAGACCTGAAAAGGTCACAACTACGTAAAATAATTAACACTGTTTTAATAGAACAACAAAAAGCACATTTCAGTGGAACTGTCCTTTAAATAATCATTTTATTTCATATAAAAAAACAAAAACAAGATTTTCAGTTGGAGAAAAGCAAATAGTAGATTTCCGTTTTGTGTCTGAATAAATGATCTGAACAGAGGAGAGAAAAAAAAAGCTTGAAAGCAAGCAGCTAAATAAGAATTCTCCTGTCTCTCTGGTCGCTACCAGCCTCCTTTGCCTCCCTTCTTCTTCTTCTGAGGCGCCTTCTTGCGAGTGGCTCCAGAAGAGGAAGGTTTCTGCTGTCGTGGAGGGACGGCACCGCTGGTGCTGGGGGCCGTGGACGATCCAGACGCAGACCCTGGTCTCGGGGAGGTGGGGGGGCTGCTGGCGGTCTTACTGGCATCCCTGGAAAAACAGACAGAAAAGTCACAATTCCATTTAAACACAAAAGGAAATATTTGGTGTTTGTAATCTTTACGTCTGAGCTTTTAAAAACTGTTTTGCTCTTACTAAAAATTTAAAAAAAAAATCAAAACAATCCAACCTAAATCTTTCATAGAGCTTTACTGTTCAGAGTCGTTAACTTCCCGAGTCGCCAAAGACGACAACTGACTTCCTGTAACTGAGCGTGACGTCCAGACGTTTCACTCACAGCTCGGCTGAAGCTCCTGCCGTCGCTCCCTGTGTTCCTTTTCCTATCTGATCCTTCTTCTTGCCCTTCTTCTTCCCTCTGTAGTAGGAGCGCTCCCTCATAGGAAGCCACCTCTCGGGGTCAGGCGTCGCTTTGGGGTCATAGTTTTTGGGTAGTTTGCCTAAAAATAAAATTGTGTAATTTGAGCACAACTTCAAGAGCAAATAGAAATGAATTGTTCAACATTAAGAGCCCTACCTTTCTTTTTCTTCCTCTTCTTTTTGATCTCTACTTGGCTGCAAAAATGCACCAACAGAACAGACCATGTAGCATCATGAGCTTATTATTCCTTAAAATAAAACAATGTGAGCAGCAGACAACTAAAACTCACCCCGGCTCTTTGGGGAGGGTTTCTCCAACAACTTTACCAGCTTTTTTCCTGACATACGTGGCACCATGGGAGTTCTCCAGCTCGTCCACGTCCACGTTGAAGGACATGGTGTCTGCAGACGGTAGGTGTTTACTGAGGCTGTGGATGACCGCTAAGGACAAAACAGTCCAACACACACACTCACAGTTGAGTTAATCTATGTGAAACAATAAAAAAAAAATTGCTTTATCTATGACTACATTAAGCTGCTAAAATAAACACTTAATAGTTAATGTGTAAAACAATGACAGGAAGTTTTAGCTGTGATATTTTCCATTGAAACCTTTCTTGAGTAAAAGGATACGATTTGGCTTTATTGGTGTCCACCAGTGAATACGCAGAGATGAGTTGTGCCAGAGTGTGGACATCTTTCGTGTTTTGTCTGTTGGAAAAAATACAAATATAAAGGTTTTTATATCACAAAAAAATGGGAAACAGAATAAATCCAAGATCTGGTAAATATGGTCCATCAAGTTCTAAAAGACCCCTGACGAGCTTAGCAGTTGTGACCTCTAAAAAAACTTCACACATGTTGGGAGTTGGGACTTGATGGCAGAATGCTCTGCAGGAATAAGACTCACTTCCACAGCTGCTCTAGATCACTGATGGCCTCTTTTTTCCGCCCATGTTTCAGTTTAAAGTTTGCAGCTTCTCGCACCAGAGCCAAGTGTGCAGCAGATCCAGGCTGCGAGGGAGGAAAAATCAGAAACTAATGTTTGCTTGGGCTGTGCATTTGATCAAATTTGTTTTTCACTTAAGACTTAAAATGATCACAAAAACAATGCAATTGACAAAAAACTATTATTGGACTTTTGCAGCAGCTCTTCAATTTTATTGCAGCACTTTGTTGATCAAGAAGAAAATTAGGTCAAACTAATTGGTATCTAAACTAATGTCTGAATGTTAGAAATAAATCGGTAATATAGTTATCCTAAAAAAGCTTAAACAATTTTTATGGTAGTTTGTGCTGATTCTAGTGTAATAATAGTAATTTTGTAGTTTGTACTCTCACAAGTAGGGATGCTCCGATACTAATGTCGTGTACTCGTACTCGGTAGTCATAAACGTAACCTGATACTTAGAGCCGATTCTTAGCTTAGCTCTCCATTGACCTGAAGCACACACCAGCCGCTAACCAGCTCTCACTCTGTAGCAGATGGCATTAACTTGCTTGTGTTGTAGTAGTATATTGTAGTTTTAGTAGTAGTAGTAGTTGTAAAGTAGTCATAGTATACACGCTCTGAGTCCTTAGTCTTGACGCCAGGTTTGGTAAAGTTCCAGTAATCCATTCATAAAGTAATGCCGTAAAGCGTTAGCATGTTTAGCTTAGCTGCTAATGTTTTCTAACAGAAACAGTGAACAACAGAAGAAGCCAGTAGAGCTGATTGAAGCTTCTACATCAACCTTTTAGATAGAAACTCTATTTTAGTAGTTTTTTTTTTAATCTTAATGTTTTTTTAGGCGTTTTAAACTGCACTTGTTTTTATTGAGTTTTTACAAGATCTCTGTATGATTTTATTTCATGATGTGCAGAGCTTTGGTCAGCTCGCACGCTGTGTTTAAATGCGTTATTACAAATAAATATGGTATGGTAACCACTACTTCAGAATAAGGCAGAGGCTTAAAGAGACACCGGTTTGGTTCTCATCAGCTGACAGAAAGTTTGTTCTTCAAAAATAGTTTGGCGCATGTATGGCAAGCTGTTCTATCAAATAATCAAATGAAACTTTGAAATCTCTGCGGCAGGTCTTTTGTGTATTTATTTATGTAATAATAATTTTCCCACATTAGAAAGCAGCTAGCTGAGATTTAGTCTGAGGGTTTTATTTTAATTTATTTAGTTTTTCCACATCACGAGATGTTATTCAGTCTGTTTGACTTTAATGTTGCATCCAGTCCAGGTCAGATTAACTGAAGCAGTCAGTCCTTTTATAGAATATTTTCTAACTCAGAGAGAGATCGATCTTTATGGTGTTGACCAAAGTTTTAGTTTGATTTCTGACCTTTAGGACTCTGTTTACAGTTAGGATTGGATGAAAAAACTGATAAATGTGACTTTTTATTTTAATTAATACATTTTTTTCTGTTGTACCAAACCACAATTTAGTATTAGTACTCGTATTGGTACTCAGTATCGGCAAGTACTCATATGTAAGTACTTGTTTAGGAAAAATCTGGTATCGGAGCATCCCTACTCATAAGTTTTAATCACAACTAACAAGCACAACTCTGCCACTTAATGATAAATCCATCTATAATCCATTTAAAATGCAAACTCTGGGTATTTTAGGCTTTACTTAATTATAAAACAGGTATTCTTTCCAAATATACCAATTTATAAGAAAGGAAAACTCTAGTGAAGTGAAAACAGATCATAATAAACAGAACATGTGGCCATTGGCCTGAGAAAGGTGCTATATAAATAAAGTTATTATTATTATTATTATTATTAGGGGTGCAACGGATCATCATCGATCCGTGGTTCGTACGGATCACCCTCTACGGTTCGGAACGCACGTGGTTCGCGGTTCATGTAGAGCGCGTGCGTCGCTAAATAATCCCCGCTGTTCTGTGCTCACGCGCTCTGAATCTGCAGATAATTCCCCTCTTAGAAAGGCGTTCGTTTTGCATCACGTATAGAGGTTCACTCTGTTGGCTTCAGCCGTTTTAGTACACCAGAACGAAGGATCGCTGATCAATATCCAGTCTCTGCTGTGCGCGCGCGCTGCCTCTGATTCCTCCGTCTCTCTCTCCGTCAGCTGGAATCTTTCTGATAGACAAACTAGATTCACCTGTTTCTGTCTAAGATAGCGTTATGTTGGGCTTTTATACGAGCTAATAAACGTTAATATAACCGGAGTTCAGTCAGGAGCCACAAAGCAGCGCCTCGTGCGTCACGCCCGTCCCCCCCCCCC
>SSNR01000019.1:112263-146414 GCA_006937965.1 Callopanchax toddi | reverse complement strand
GGACTGTTTACAGTTAGGATTGGATGAAAAAACTGATAAATGTGACTTTTTATTTTAATTAATACATTTTTTTCTGTTGTACCAAACCACAATTTAGTATTAGTACTCGTATTGGTACTCAGTATCGGCAAGTACTCATATGTAAGTACTTGTTTAGGAAAAATCTGGTATCGGAGCATCCCTACTCATAAGTTTTAATCACAACTAACAAGCACAACTCTGCCACTTAATGATAAATCCATCTATAATCCATTTAAAATGCAAACTCTGGGTATTTTAGGCTTTACTTAATTATAAAACAAGTATTCTTTCCAAATATACCAATTTATAAGAAAGGAAAACTCTAGTGAAGTGAAAACAGATCATAATAAACAGAACATGTGGCCATTGGCCTGAGAAAGGTGCTATATAAATAAAGTTGTTATTATTATTATTATTATTATTATTATTATTATAACATAGGCATCACTACTATGACTTCAGTGACAAAACATCTAATTATTTAATCTAATTTGACAATTTTAATGTCACATTTTTAAGATATTGCTATTAACTGTGTTTTAATGACTTTTAAAGCAAAAAGGCTCCTTATTTAAAACAGAAGATAACAGAACAATAAACACAAACCTGTTCAGACTGAAAATGCTCAATAGCTTGTTTGAAAACATCAATAGCGCCGTCGATATCTTCTTCATGAGAGTACATCGTTACCAGAGCTGAAACCTGAAGAGCAATCAGAGAAAAAATAAAACAGAAAAGACATTGTAAAAAGTTAACAAGGACCCACTAGTTTTATAAATGAACCTTATATGAAACAAGTCTTACCATTCCTGCTTTGTGCTTAAACTCCTCAATGGACCTCAGAACATCACACGCTTTGGTAACATGACCTGAAAAGCAACAAAACAATCATAACTAAACTTCAGTTTGAAGGTTTAATGTGTTAATAAAAAGCTAATAATCTAAAGAATAAAAAGTGTCTTTGTTTTTACAAGAAGCAAACAGCAGATAACAGTGGGTACCTTGTACTAAATACAGTTGTGCCATTGTTAGTTTGATACCAGACGCGCTCTCTGGGTTCTGATCTGAGAATTGCTGCAAAATAAAAGAAACACTGATCAGAAAACTCTCAAATATAGAAGAGGAATTCCTTAAAAACTAAATTATATTAAAACCAGGGCTGTACGTTAACTTTTTTAGCTCATAGCACTGGTGCTACAAAGGTTGCAGGTTTTGTAGCACAGGACAAAAAGTTGTAGCACCAGCATGAAAATACAGCTACAATCTCTAAAGCCAAAATTAGTACCCATCGTTTTAACACACTGAGAAAGTGCTAATTGTGAAAACACAATAACAAGAAATATCTTCAAACATGCTTATATGTCAATGTAATTTCAAGAAGAACATTTATTCATTCAAATTAGTGTAGATTTTTTTTCAAAGTGCGAGTGTGAGCTGAGAAATGTGTGCACAAAACCACAAAAACAAATGTTTTCAGCTGCTATAATCTTTGATTTATTAATAAAATGCAGAAACTGTTATAATTCTACTTTATATTACTTATTTTATGAACTTTGACTCATCTATTTTAAGCTTCTGCTCTGTAGCACTTTGAGATTGTGAAACATAAAGTGCTATATAAGTTAAATTTATTATTATCATTATTAATTTCGATGTTGAACGCAAATTCACAGGCAGACAGTTTTTATGGTGTACAGTGAGACTGTGATGTTTTAAAATGTTCATTTGTCTCCTGATTTTGAATCTGCTGCATAGTTCTTGCTAAACAGATTTTACTTCAGTAAATAAATAAGTTATTAAAACTTTGGTCTGCTGTCCATTGCAGTCCAAGACTGCAGAGCATTTAAATATAATTTAAATATAATGACCTTTTACTGTGCCACCCTTCTTTGCCCCTGCCTGGACCCCCCAAGAAAAAAGTTGTAGATACGCCCCTGGGGCTGAGCTGCGTTTAGCGGGGTCAGACTCCGGTGTGAAGCCTCGTCTCCCCCTGACTCGGACCGTGGACTCGTTAACAGACATCAGTGTGACCCGTTCAGATTTATCAGTTCCTCTGGTTTAATGTGTGTCTGAAGCACAGGGACACTTTCAGAGTCAAATAGTTTTTTTCCGAACAGCTAGAATTGATGGAACTCCGTTGCTAGACTCGCCAGTCGACTCGACGCAGAACTTTAATCCATACAAGTGCGCAAATATAGGCGATATATTTAATATGCTTTACATTGTTTCAAAGTCATCATCACGGCTCCTGCGAAGGGTCGGGTGTCGTCCCGCACCAGTGCGTTGAGCCTGGGTGTTTCCAGTACTGGCGATCTTGTGCCAGCTGTGCCACGGCATGACGGCAACTCCGGATTGTTGGGAGGTCGCCCGCAACGACATGGAACCATCGGGTGCGGCCGGGGTTTACGTCGTGGTCGTCTCCAGGCTGCGGCCCTCGGGTCAAAATGCAGAATGGCTCCGGTCAGATGATCAAAACGGAGACGAAGGACGTGCCCGAGCCAGCGGATGCAGCGCGTTGCGCTGCCAGGCAAGATGCTCTGAACTGGCGCCGCGCCTGAGTTCTAGCGCTAGGTTGGAGACCCGCTGAGGCCACCTGACATTGTTTTTAAAATATATATATATTAAGTTAATTCTGACGGTGTGGCGGTGCGCCACGATCAATTAACATGTAGAGGAAACCCTGATCGCACAAGTGCTACGTCTAAAAATAGTTTGTAGCACAGACTGTTTTTTTAATCGCACGTGCGACATATATGTCGCACTGTACAGCCCTGTTAAAACTATTTGGATTTAAAGCAACTTTTAACCCTTTGTACTCATTTCAGTTGTAGTGGAATCTAATCTGGCTGATTTCACACCAGAACAGCGTACACATGTCAGAATATTACAAATAAAATTTCCCACATTAGATTTTCAGTGAGACTGAAAACTGAAATATTAGAGCACCATTTTATTGTTAGACTTCTGTAGAACCAGCCCGAAGGCGGGAGGTCATGTGACATTCACCTGGAGGAGCTCCACCGCTCTGCTGTGCTGCTTCTCTCTGCACAGCTGAGCTGCCTGGATCAGGACCGGTCGTGGATGACACGGATTCTGAGACTGAAGACTGGACGACAGTTTCCTGCACTGATCGGCCTGTTTGCATGCAGACACCAAAGCAGAACCACATCATTGTGAAGTGTAAATATGTGTAAACTCAGTCGTAACAGCAGCTCTTCCTCCTCACCACATCGTTACCTGGTTAGTGTACATGGCCAGCAGGGCTTTGTTGAACTCGATGGCCTGCAGCTGCTTCCTCGCCAGCTTGTACTCGACACCTTCTGCATTTGTCAGTTTCACCTTTTTCTTTGAGTCAAACACATTTTGGTCCTAAAAGAAAAAAAAGTTAACAGTGGCATCTTGGCTGATTTAAAGATGAGGTTCACTTTTTGGTTAACTAGCTTTCCACCTACTTTGTTTATTGTGATGATATTGTTGGCCGTCACGGCGAGCAGACCCACATCAGATGGCCTGAAATCAGAGCAGATGATCTGTAATACCTATTTAACCTCAGAATAGCTCATATTCTGACTAACGTTAAACTTGGACTGGTTTGTTGAGGCCTGAACTTACTTGAGCTTGATGACCTGATTGTAGAGCTGCAGAGCTTCGTCTGTTCGACCCTGTAGCTGCATAATGTACGCCATCTGAGAGTGGATGACAGCCAGCTCTGACTCAATGTCCTCTTCAGTCACATCCTGTAAGACATGAACCAGCAAACATCATGATTATCTGAGGGGAAAAAGGACCTAAACAGCCATGGACATGAACAAATAGTGTGAAAAGCATAAATAAAGACTTCAAGCCACAGTTGTAATCTCCAACCAGTGCTGTGACTTTTAGTGACACACTGTGAGAAGCATTTGTGATGGCGTTTTCTAATCTTCTCAAAATGTTTACGAGGATTCTCAAATTCCCTGAGTGAGTTACAGGGACTCACTCTCCTGTTAATGAAATTCTGCACAAATACCAAAACTTTCCCTGACAAATTTCTACAAAAAAAAAGGAGTTGTTTTGAGCATCTTAAAACCTGTTCAAGCTTAGTTTCTGAGTCAAAGTGTAAAAAATGTGAGCCAATTTTGAGAGGGGTTGGCAAATAAAAAGAGGATGGATTTCAAACAAACTGATACATAATTAAGACACTTTGTGACTAAGTTGCCACAAAAAACTTTCATGACACTCACATCTGCTAAATTTATAAACATAAACTGCCGCAATTTGTTCATTTTCTCCACATGAACTGCCCATTTATAAAACTACTTGTGAAAGTACAAACTCAGTGTGATTGAAAATGAAAATTTGCATAATCTCTTTATGTTTTTATGCAGCAGCCCAGTGAGATACAAGCTTTAATCAAGTTATGTCACACTAAAACTCACAAACCTGAAGCACACAGCTGTTTTATACAAATAAATGGTCTAAAATCCCTTTAAATTGATAAGAGCTGCCAACAGCAACCAGAAACATTTCATTTCCAGCAACTGCTGCATGTTTACTGTTTTTTTAAATTAAAATGTTCAAGAATAAAAGCACTTACAGTATCATCTGCCAGTGACACTCTGCAAAGTTCTGTCAAATAAAAAAAACAGGTGTTCAAACATAATTAACGAGTTAAAAGTGGAGAAAAGCGCTGTTCAACATGAGTAAATAAAACTAAACAGACCTTCTGCTTGCCGTAGTTTATTAAAAGCTTCTGTCAGCTGTCCTTGGCCAATCAGAGCACAGGCAGTGTTGTAACACAGCTCATACGTCGACTCAGGAAGACCAAGATCCTCCTAAAAAAAAACAAACAAATAAACAAATAAATAATTAAGATATCTTCTTTGTTTAAAGGCAAACGACAGCCTGTGAACAGGTAAGTTACCATCGATGCTCTCTCCCACTGACTCATCGCAGCCACCACAGCGGCCAGGTTGGTCTTCCTCTCCTCCTCGTACTCATCCTGGGAGTTCCTGATCAGATCCGTGTAGACAGACTTGCACTCCTCGTAGCGCTCCAGTCTGTACAGCTGTACAATAAGACTTCAGATCAGCAGACCTTCATCTTCTCATTTAAAGGAATGTGGATCTCTTTGTGCACATTTTCTCTTCCAGTCAGACGGCTGGTTTGAATCGACAGCCTCTACGTGCTGAGGTTTCCTTGAGAACATTAAAATCTCATATTTCTGCCAAAATATTGGTATGATTGTAAACTAGAAGCTCTGATTAGAAACAGAATATCAGTTGGATTGTCAAGAACAGTGAGACCTAAGAAGGATCATGTTTGCTTTTAACAGATTAAATATTAAATATCTTGTCTGTGAGTCACAGTAGACAGACTTTACAGAGTAAGAAATGTGTCTGTTTTTTTTTAAATGGCTTTAATTGTGTTAAATCCATTTAGTCCTTCACTCAGAGTATTGATCTGGTCCAACTGCAGTAAATCTAAATGGTAATAAATCAGAAAGACGCTGAGAAAGCTTCAATTGTTCAGTAAAAGACTTTCCTCTCAAACTCAGAATAAATCTGCTGTGATTTGAGTTGATCTTATCGCTCATAATGTTGCTCTAGATTGCATTAGCTCAGTTTATTGATTAGATTAACGACTTCTACAGCTAAGTGCAGTTTTATCTGTCCTGTTTGGGTAATACTGGGATAATAACAGACTTCCTCCACCTAAATGGTCAATGATGCGCACTTCAAATTTAGAATTGACTCGTAGCAGTATGATTTAGTCAAACAGCCTCACCACTTGACCGTAGAGTTCCTTCAGCTTGTCCGTCTGTTCAGCAGCACTTTCTATGGTCTTCAAGGAGCTTTCCACTCGGTTTAACCGGTACTCGCAGTAAGCTTTCTCAAACACAACATCACTGAAAAGAGAAAACACACAAACATTGGGAATTTGGTGTTTAGGATTCACAACACCAGTTCAAACCACTAACCATCAACTCTTCAATCACACTTTCCTTGAGCCAAGGCTGCCAGGTCTGTGATTGAAAACACTGCTAGGATCAGCAGCTGGCATTTTAAAATGTTCTTTTCAGTATTAAATCACCATCTATAGATGGGTTTCAATTTCAGGGGGTTTGCCCACAAACTATGGTCATTTATTTTGTCCTTTGGATTTTACATAATCTTCACCATAAAAACAAACAGTTAATTAGACTTTAAACATTTGATTAGCAATAAACTTTTCCATCATGCCATAATCCCACCACATTTCCAAATCAGAAGCATATTTGGAAAGAAATACATAATAAGACTGGTACAGAACCCAGATTTCAACAGGACAATTTGCTGTCCTGATGAAGGCCCTTTGTGGCTGAAACTACTAGACTATTTTAATCATTAAGCCATGGTTTAATAAAGGCTTTTTAATCGTACCCTCCTGAGTGCCTCAGCCTTCCCCTTTTTTTGAAGATTGACCTGAAGATGACTAAAATTGTGTTGGATCAAAGCAGCCAAAATACAAAGAAAAACACTGAAATGCCCTTTAAAATGGCCATTTTTAACAACATTTCTCTTTTACGTTCATAATAACTTCTTTAAAACATCCTGTCTTCAAGGATGAATAAATAAATGAAGGACTGCTCAAGACTGCTGCATAGCAACGTTTAATTAATTAGTCTAATTTATTGCAATCTTTTTACTACTAGTGACTATTTAACAACATGTATTTGCAGAAATATGAAAATAATTTCAGTGGAATACATTGCCTACAATCCACAAGTTTCATTTACCTTTTTAATCAGGAAATGCTGAGGTTTTAAAAAAAAGGGGGAAGAAAATACCATATTATTTTGCTAATCTTTTGCTTCTGTCTGGGAATGTGGGACTTGCAAACTAGGAAGTTATTTTAATATGTTTATTTGGGTGGGTTTTGGTTTTCTTTTGATTTTCTCATATTTTTTCCAACTGTGCATTTTGTTTTGCAAAGGTTTGCACTCCAGAAAAGGTAAACAAATAAAACAACAATAAAAAAAAAACAACTAATGTTACTTACCTGCCGAGCACTTTAGAGTAAGTGTTCATGACATTCAGCGCCTCTTTGAAGCTCCCAGTCTGAATAAGGCAAACTATTTTACAGTGAAGGGCCGTCACATCATCCCTGTTCTCTTGTAAAACTGTTACACAGAAACGCACAAAGAGAGAAAAACAAGTTTCAAATTGGGGAACATTTTTCCAGTTTAGAAACACAATTAGGGATTGATTTTGAATCTCTTGGGGAAATGACCTGGAAGCTATTGAAGAAAATTCCTTAATTTTCTATAAAAATATTAATAAAAATTGAAAATGTTATGAAAAATGTTAAAAACTGCTGGGTCTCATTAGTACGGGTTAAGAACACAGAAAGGAATTGATTTGGAGTCTCTCATTTGCTGATGGACCCTTAAATCAATCAACCACTGCATTCAGGAGCAAGTACACAAAGTTCGGCTACAGTCAATTCAGTGACATCGTATGAAAGTTCATCCCTGACCGTGGTGAACCACGAAGTGAATGTCTGTCCAATATCTAACTTCAAACCAACTTCACCGCGGTACACACGGCGTCTCTGGAAATCGTGCTAGGGACACGTCAGTCAACAAAAACGGACTTTAGCATCAAAATACACCACAAAAATGCAACCAAGGAAAAAGGAAAGACTATTATTCCTAAGCTGTATTTATTGAGAATCGATTCGGACGTTCTAAAGTAGTTGGTCACACAGAGCCAAGTTAATGTTTTTAGAGTTGACAGTTGCTTAAAGCTCGTTAGCTTAGTAACATGCTAACAGCTGGCGGTAGCCCCAACCAGAAGACCAGCTGACTCTAGCCGCCTATTCGGTTTGGTAACGTTTGTCTTATTAAATTTAAACACCTACTCTTAGTGAGAGCTTTCAGAGCCCGTGCGTATTCTCCCTTTTGTCCGCAGCGGTTCACCTCGGTCCATAGTGAAGCCACTGCAACACCCCCTCCGCTCGCCATGTTAGCTGAATGGACCAACAGGTAGGCGGAAGTTGAAGACGTTAACTTCCGGGGTAAAAACAATAAAGGTTTTCATTAAAAAAGCGGAAATAAATACAGTATTTTTGTTGAAAAGTCAACGCAGCGCTTTTACAGTTTTAATGGCACATTTTTATTGTTCGTTGTTTAAAACGTTATGTTTTCTGACGCAAAAAATAGGAGCCATTACTCCATTCCCCAGACCTGTATCTGACACAGCCGTCAGGATAAGTTTATAAAAGTAAAACGAAAAAGGATAAAATGCTTATTATAAATCATGGCAGTAATGTTTGAAAGCAACTAGCTAAGGAAGTGAGATTTATTTAGCAATGATGGCAGTACAAAGCAGTGAACTATCTTGTGAATTCTTGATCTTTGTTTTCTGCGTCTGCTGAAACACGCCCTCTTGTGGCGGTTTCCTGACATTACAACATTATTAGTTTACTGCACGTTTTGTTGGAGAAACACGAATGATCAAATAATGTAAATAAAATATAATAATTGACTCCAGTGTTATTCCACCATATAATCAATTTAATATTGCACATTAAATCACTGAAAGGAACAACAAACCTAGATAGGTGGATTTATCACCAAGGACAGTACAAAGCAGCTTCTTGTGGCTATAATTACAATATACATTCTATTTAAAAACCTTAAAAATACTGTAAATTCTAAAGTAGCACCTTATTTTATTGTATTTATTTATTGCCAGGACATTGCATATTGACAACAGTAGGATCTGTAACATGCCAGAATTAGCTAAAGGCTAGTTTTCTTCTAGTCCTGCCAGTTGTACATTGATACCCTAAGGAGGCAAAAAAAAAAAAAAAAAAAAGCACACCACATTATAAACAACACACCACACCACAGCAGAAGCAGAAAGCAAAGACCAAGAAGTCACAAGATAATTCACTTCTTTGTACTGCATTCTTGCTAAATACACCTCACTAGCTAGTTGTTTTCAAACATTACTGCCTTGATTTATTATTATTTTGGTTTTAACCTATTTTATTAGTATGTTGTATATATTGCAGTTTATTTCTACTGAACATTGCTGCTATTTTATGTATTTATAACTCAGCAACTTTTAATACCTAATCTTATTGAGTCTTAATACTTGTTTTATATTATTGTATTTCCTTGCTGCCATGGTAGCACTTATATCTCATACCTTATACCGCCCTCTTGTGGCGGTTTCCTGACATTACAACAGGGGTGCCCACACTTTTTCACCCTGTGAGCTACTTTTACAATGAGCAGCGCCGAAAGATCTACCATATATTATGTGTGTGTATTCACACACACACACACACACACACACACACACACACACACACACATATTAGTGGTGGGACTTGATTTAAAAAATGTATCGAATTAATTACAGCCTTTGTAACAAATTAATCGCAATTAATTGCACTTTATACTAACAAAACAATTTACCATAAAAAGCCATTTTTTTTCATTTAAAATTACGTGCAGTAAATTAATAAAGTTGTAATGATTACAACTTTATTAATTTACTGCACGTTCTGTTGGACAAATAACACGAATAATCAAATAATTTAATTAAATAAAACATATTATAATTGACTTAAATGATATTCCAACTTATAGTCAATTTAAAAAACACTAAATCCCTTTAAATTTGTGAAATTATTTAATTTTTAATAAAGTAACTGTCTCTTTAACAATTGCAGTATTTAACATGTCCTAAACATAGTTGAATAATGGTTTAAATGAGAGAATTAGTGTTCTTTACTTTATTGTTTATTTTCAAGTTTTTTTTAACTAGAAATGCTAATGTTGTTGTTATTTCACCTTATTGTCACAAGAGGATGACAAACTTCCTTATACTGTCGTCAGCGCTAACATCACCTACCTCAGTTTTGTTGTGAGAAAAGCTTGGTTTGAAATTGTTTTGTAATGTCACATTTCGCCACAAGAGGGCAACATCTATAAGAAAAGTTTAGTTTGAAGTTTGTTGTAATGTCACTATTTCACCACAAGAGGGCAACATCTGGATGTTAAAAGCTTAGTTTGAAGTTGATTGTAATGTCACTATTTCGCCACAAGAGGGCAACATCTGATTGTAAGAAAAGCTTAGTTTGAAGTTTGTTGTAATTCCACTAAATCACCACAACAGGGCGGCAGCTGTCCAGCGAAAGCAGAAGCCAAAGATCATACAATCACAAGATGTTTCACTGCTTCTGGCGTTTGTCCTCATGTGAATAGTTCAGCTGGCCTGTTCTTTAATTTGAGTTTCACCTTCGCCCAAAACCAACTTTAAAATAAGATGATAATAATACATTGTGTCTAATGTCTGAATAAATCATAATGTTGCCTCCAAAGATCTACTACTTTATTTAAAATTAAAGATCTTTTCAAATTTGGGGTGATTTAGTGTATATTACATTGATCATATGGTGGAATAACATTGGAGTCAATATTTTTTAATTAAATTCTTTGAACATTTATCCAACAGAACATGCTATATATCAATAATGTTGTAATGTCAGAAAACCGCCACAAGAAGGCGAGTGTTTGTCAGCAGAAGTTGAAGCCAAAGATCAAAAAGTCACAAGATAGGTCACTGCTTTGTTCTACCATTCTTGCTAAATACAACTCACTTCATTAGCTAGCTTTTTAAAAAGAAGTGCTGTGAAAAATGTTTATTGTAACTTTGCATTATTGCCACAAGAAGGCAAAAGCTGCCTTGTACTGTCAGTGGTGATAAATTCACCTATCTAAGTTTGTTGTCCCAAATATCTACTACTTTCTTTAAAATTAAAAATCTTTTCAAATTTAAATGACTTAATGTGTAATAAATTGATTATACGGTGGAATAACACTGGAGTCAATTATTATACTTTATTTAAATACATTGTTTGATCATTCGTGTTATTTCTCCAACAGAACGTGCAGGAAACTAATAAAGTTGTAATGTCAGGAAACCGCCACAAGAGGGCGAGTGTTTTCAGCAAAAGCAGAAACCAAAGATCAAAACGTCACAAGATAGTTCACTGCTTTGTGCTACCATCCTTGCTAAATACACCTCACTTCCTTAGCTAATTGTTTTCAAATATTACTGCCTTGATTTATAATGAGGTTTTTTTAATCCTTTTCCGCTTCACTTTCTACTTTTATACAGGGGGAACTTATCTTGACGGCTGTGTGTCAGATTGATACAGTTCTGGGGACAATTTAGCAACGAGCGCTCCCTGCCAAACTGACTGGGGAACACATCTAGAGAGGGAGGCCGAGCTCCGGTTGTAGCCATAGCCACTAGGGCGCGCCCACAGCCACTAGGGCGCGCCCGTAGCCACAAATGGCTGTGACTGCTCTCCCGTAGCTATCAGAGCCAAGAGGATCCAAGGAGTAGAGAAGGGTCTGGCTGCGGCCGCTGTGGAGCTCCACAGTAACCGGATACACGTCACCTCCACACTAACCGAAAACACGTGACCTCCACAGTAGCCAGAAGAGAGGCACCTGGGTCAACAACCCTCCCCCTAACCCTAACCCTAACCAATTCCGGTACGGTATACGGAGGTTGTGTAAAAGTCGATTTAATTGAAGTTTCGTGTTTCCGGTTAGTGTGGAGGTCACGTGTTTCCGGTTACTGTGGAGCTCCACAGCGGCCACAGCCAGATTCTATTGGGGCTCTGATAGCTACGGGAGAGCAGTCACAGCCATTTGTGGCTACGGGCGCGCCCTAGTGGCTGTGGGCGCGCCCTAGTGGCTATGGCTACAACCGGAGCTCGGCCCTACTGCATCTAGACGGGGTGTCAAAATGGGCTTGTTCGAGATGAACTGCGCCTCGCCTGGAGAACAGACGAGAGCAGGCGGACGCAGCAGGGGGCGCGACCAAAAGTCTGCTTTTAAGTCGGACAGATTTTCCTAAATGTAGCTCGTGGGTGAGGATAAGGCTGAAGATATCGCGTTAATGTCCGTAATAGCAGATGACTTTCCTTTTTTTCCAAAATCTTTATTTGAAGTTCAAAGTATTTCAAAACAAATTCAAGAGTGAACAATATAAATTATCAACACTAAAGTAACAAAATAATAGACATCTATCCAGAGAGATCATATCAAAGAAAATAAACATGATGATGCTCTGTACTAAATGATCTGATTATAAAAATCAGACAGTAGTTTTATTAGAACTTTATAGAAAATGGAAACAGTTCCTACTGAAAACTCTTTGAAACAAATCACATTTCTCATTGTGGCCTTTATAGTTGACATCATCAACGTGGCATGTATTTACAATATATAAAAAATAACATTTCGCATTCTGCCACAGGATGTTTGGATCAAAACGTGAACCAATCAGATCTGAGATCAGGTGAGAGCCAGGCGTTTCCCGTCATGCCCTCGGTTTTGCAGCCGGTGGAGAGCAACTGCAGCGCCTTGCTCCAAAATCTGCGTCCGCCTTGATCTCACGAGGTTATCGTTGCCCACGTAGGCATGACATCAGAGCAAGTCGGCGACAAGTCGGACAGAAATCTAACCGGCATGCACTGGGCGCCGATCACCGGTGATCGAATCTGCGCAGAACTGGCTCATCTCGAACGCACCTATTTGTAACACCTGGTTGACCTGAGTAATGAAACATTAAAATCAAATTCGTTATTAAATTTCCTTCTGCCTCTTTTTTCTACCTCGTATTTGTGATCCGAGACTAGAATTGAAAGCATGAAAAACAAAACGTTTGTTGTTGTTTTGTATCCTTTACAAAACATATAACAAAAAACACTAAATCACTTTTTATTTTTTGATTATTGGTATTCAATTGAAAATAGAAAGAACAAATGATACATGGATTTCTGTCAAAAAGTTGAATTGAAAATCGTATTCAGCTTGTTTGAATGCGAAGTGCTATAGATTCCGACTTTAGCTGCAGCACGTGAACGCTGCAGGGTCGGTGCTCCTCTCCTAAACCAAGGAGGAGGAGGAGGGACTGTTGTCATCAGTCAGGGCAGTGTGTGTCGAGCTTTTGTCCAGGAGAAATGGCCGGGATTAAAGGTAAAACGCTTTAACCTTCCTTTAGAAAACTTCTGAATTTCAGTTCAGGTTGTGTAATGGAGCGTAAAGAAGAGACGTGTTTGAAATACCAGCGAGCTAACGGAATGTTAGCAGCAGGGCCGGTTCAGTCGTTAATAGAAGCTAGCTCAATAATCCGCAGTGTTTTGACAAGACATAAAAATAAACAAATGATCACATTTGATCGTTTCTTTTGCAGTTGTTCTGTGTTTAATGTGTAATAACGCGGTTATTACCATCAATGCTAACATTAGCTTCACCCTAACCTGAGCAGTTCCTGTTGCTAATTGAGCTGCTCGGATTAGGGCTGGTTACCAGCAGCTACATTACGGATTGATGGAGTCTAACTAGCCGTTCCACGTGAAATCAGCCGGTTTATCACATGATAGCCTCAGCTGTCTGGAGCCCTGCTGCCTCCCTGAGATGGTTGGTCTGTGGAGGCTCTCGTGTGTTGATGTGACTCTCCTTCTCCTCAGCTCTCATCAGCCTTTCCTTTGGAGGGGCCATCGGCCTCATGTTCCTCATGCTTGGATGTGCCCTCCCTATATACGAGTGAGTATAACCATCACGCACACCCTGTGTTAGGATCTGGTTCCATCACAGCCCTGAATACAAGTTCCATCTAGGGCTGTTTGATTATGGAAGACTTTATAATCACAATTATTTTCAAAAGTGGTCAATGAAAAGGAAAAAACGTTTTAACATCTCTGCTACTGAACATAACTTTTATAGATCCCAAAAAACCTACCTACCCCTAAAATTAAGGTTAAATGATTTATTTACCCTCTATTTCTCTACAAACATATTTAGGCACATTTGGGAAAACATAACTTGCAGAACTGTGCAAAAATCTCAGCTAGCTAC
Source organism: Callopanchax toddi (assembly GCA_006937965.1). Taxonomy (NCBI): domain Eukaryota; kingdom Metazoa; phylum Chordata; class Actinopteri; order Cyprinodontiformes; family Nothobranchiidae; genus Callopanchax; species Callopanchax toddi. Next base: position 132,481 of record SSNR01000019.1, on the reverse strand, counting down.
CCCTTATTTGTTTATGTTTTGCTTTAAATGTTTCAGGCTTACTGTAAGCCTTTAATATGGTCTTGAAGAATAATTCACCAGGTTCTCCAAAAAACCCATTGAGCACCAGCTGCTTTTATAAAGTCACCTTAATAACTCTGACTTAAAAATGTGCAGATTACAATAAATAAAGGTAAAATGTCAGTGAAGAAAAATATGTAAACGTTTACACTGTTTCAAGGAAAAATAGTTTTGCACCACGAACTGGATTCATTAGAAGCTATTAGCTGTTAGTTTATTATCTCTCCTCCTTTATCTGAAATACTTCTCAAGTGTGAAAAGACTCCCCTTTTAAACTCCAGTTCTCATGAAAACACATGAATAAATTAAATGTATTGTCACTGAAGTTGCTGTAGTGTTTATCAGAGCAATCAACACCATTATTCTGTTTATTATTAATATTTTACATTAATAAAAACACATGATGATTCATAGGCAGTGATTTACATTCATTTTTCTACATTGACGTCATAAAATGTGCTTCTGTGTGTAAAGCTGAGTCCTGAAAAGCCTTTTTTGTAATCCTTCAGTTCACGTCTCTGCATCCTGCATCATCACAGGATGTGGGTTTTTTTTAATGTTTCCTCCATTTCTCTCATTGTGTTTTTTTTCCCTCTGCTCTGCAGCAAATACTGGCCTTTGTTCCTCCTCTTCTTCTACATCCTCTCCCCCATTCCTTACTGCATCTCGCGGCGGGTGGTTGATGACACAGATTCTGCCAGTAACGCCTGCAAAGAGCTGGCCATCTTCCTCACGACGGGCATCGTCATCTCAGCCTTCGGCCTGCCCATCGTCTTCGCCAGAGCTGAAGTAGTAAGTTGTTGGTGTTGGTGTTGTTCAAGTTAGTTGACTTTCTAAACTAAGAGTTATGATGCTCCATTTTGGAAACGTTAAAGTGTGTTTCTATAGAAGTCGTAAATAGCGACTATTCTATGAATTCAGTCATTTCTGAACAGCCTCTGTTCAGTTAAATAGAGTTCACATCCTACAGGACAGCTGAATTTAAAGTGTTTTGCTGCCGTCTTAAAACCAAAACCTCCACAATTTGACAGCAGATCATACCAACGTTGTTTTATAAACCATTACACAGTCATTAATTCAGTGTCACATGACTATGGTGGCAAAAGTATAAAGAAATTCAGGAGGTTGTAGCCATTTTAAGATGGCAGCAACACTTTGGTCTTGACTTCATCTGGACTAGCTGTAGCCTGTTGGGCATAAACTCTATTTCTTTGAACAGAGGCCCTTCAGGAAGGTTAAGATAATATTAATTTATAACTTTTACACAGAAATATCCTCCTAAGATGATTCTTGAGGTTCTTCTACACTACGTCGTCACTTTTGGTGTGATTGTGATTTGAAAGGTTTTTGATGTCAAGGAAAGAAACTGTTAGAAACACAGTAAAATCAGAAGTGTTTTATTTAGAAGTGCTTTTACAGAGTGAAGCAGCAAACCTGAGCCTCCAGAACACAGAACCGTGTTCAGTGAGGAATCGTTTCTCTTGTCGACACCTTGTTTAGATTTAGTTTTAAATACTCTCTCCAGCTGGGCAGCAGCATTTGTTAACCTGAATAATTGATGTGCTGGTTTACAGATCGCCTGGGGGGCGTGTGCGCTCGTGCTAACGGGTAATGTAGTCATCTTTGGGACCATCCTGGGCTTCTTCCTGGTCTTCGGATCCAACGACGACTTCAGCTGGCAGCAGTGGTAAAACGTCTGAGGGAGGGGGACTTTAGTTTGAACTGTTTTTATTAGCATTACAATTATTATTCTGGTATTACTGTTTGGTTGTTGTTGTTGTTATTTATATGATGACCACCCATCCATAGACTTACACCAAACCAGTGCAATACTTTTTGTTTTTTTTAATCGCCTGCTTTTTATTGATTGAACTGACTGAAGGAAGATGAGAGCTGCTGACTTTCATTTGGAGTTTTTTTTTTCTGTTAAGTTTTAAACTGTTTGTTGTGAAGGGGGTGGGGTGGGGGGGGTTCTGTACACCTGTTTTATTTGAAGTGTTGTAAACAGGAGAATAGCTGCTTTTGTTATCTGGGAAAATATGTGAAGAGTCCAGATGACAGACCAACAGCTCAGAGTCTGTCTTTTATTTCTCGTTAGCAAAAAAACCTGAAAACTGAGGGACTTTTAAAAATCAGGACAAAACTGATGAGAACTTTGCAAAAATATTCGCTCAGTTTGCCACCTCTTAGCTAAAATAATTTCAGTGCATTTACCTAGATTAAAATAGTTTCTGTTCTGTTTTTTGTCACAATAATAGGTGAAAAGTCAGCTGATAAAATGCAGATTTTTGTCCGTTTTTGCTAATGCAATGTGACCAACGATAAGCTGTGAAACTTGACGAGAACTTGAGCGTGTTTGTGAAAACATCTGGCCTTTTCTGTCACCAACGCAACACATCCTGCCCTGAATAAACCTTTCAGTTTCTTTTCACACGAAACAAAAGAAGAAGAAGCAGATCATGATTCATTCAGACACCAGAGATCAAATTAAACTGACCCGGGGATTTCCCAGCCGCCAAGGATGCAGACTGTTTATTCATCGTTTTGTTCTGCATCTGATAGCTCTGATAGCGCCGTCTGCACTGGAAGGTCAAGTCAGCATGAAGAGTCTAAACTAAAGCAGCTGGCGGCTAACGCAGGATTAGCTTCTGGACAGCAGCCTTATTAGAAACTCAGCCAAGCTACCACCAGACTCGGCGTACTTCAGATTGAGGCTCACTAACGGCTTTAAATCAGACCAATTCAGCAACTCGTTATTGATTAGTTGTTAGATCTGCAGCACATTTCTTCACACCAGCATTTCAACAGGCGTGTTAAATGTTTGCTTTTATTTCAGAGATGTTCTCTGGTCGTTAAACCACTTTAAGGAACAAACAGGAATGGAGCATCTGCTGTTTCACTGAAAAACTGCTGAGAGATTTTTGTTTTTCTTTTCATATTATTTAGAAATGTATTTACATTTCATTCTTCATGTTACTAGAATAAGACTGACTTCTTTATGTTTTGACCTCAGAAGGTTCTTCTGTAGAAAAATTCACACATCTCGCCCCACAATCACTGAAACAAACATCTTAACATGAAGACTGAACCTAAACAGAACAGCTTGGCTGTTTGAAACAGTATTTTCTGCAGCACTTTAAAAGTTTAAATACTTATATTTTATAAAACACTTTCAATCCAAACAGAATTATAAACTTGACATTTTACAGCTTCAGAGTTTTTCTTTAACTACAAAAATAAGTTTGATCTCAACTGCACATTTATTTGATTTATTCTTTGTTTTCAGATTATTTGAACGAGATGAGACTTTAAAGATGTTCTTCAGCTGCTGCAAAGGTCAAAATTGGTTCTCCAAAGCCGTTATTTTACCTCAGCTGGTAAAGTTTATTTAGTTATAATGAGTTCTGAACAGCCCATAAATAAGAAAACATCAATCTGACATTTTTATAATGCATCGACACAAGTTATTATTTATTGTTAGACAAGGATTTTTAATCTTCAGCTTTGACCTGTGAATACCAGCGTTGATGTGTGTTCAGTTTACTAATAAAACAAGATGCTTAAAAAGTCAAGTTTCTGGAAATTATCTTAACTTTAAGTCATCAGTCAAGTTTCACAAATCGGCACCAAGTTGAGAAGAAGACGGAACATTTGATCATCCAACAACATGTAAACACCACGTGTAACGTTAGCTTAGCTCATGGTGTTTGTTTTAGAGATCAACTCTTTTCTCAGCTCGTAATGCTGTCGGCTCTGATTCTCCCTTTAAAGTGGAAATTAACAACTGGTTCAGTCTGTTCAGGTCAAAGTGACAAACAAAAATATTAAGTTCAAATCGACCTTTTGTTAGAGGAAGAAATAGAAAACAGCATTCTTTCAGGGGCTTAAACAGGCTCACCTCTGGGTTTCACTGCAGCAAATGGAAACCATTTAATCTGTTTGACTCCTGATCGGTGATATTGATGGTTTTAAAACACCAGAATTCTCTTTAGTTTCTGCTAAAAGCTGCTAATGATGTGTGAATCTAACGATGGTGGAACCTCTCTGGATTAGCAGGGTAACCTCACTGTGTTTTTGAGGTGTGAACATCTGCTCGACACTTTGTTTAAGCTCAAACATCAAATGTTCTCAGATTTTCTGTTTTGTAGTTTAAACCTTACCAAATGTGACACTGTGGTGTAGCCGTCGGATGGGTTTCTGTTTGTTTCTCTTACTGATGGCGAGAGGATTTTGTATTTATTTATTTTGCGGGACACCTTGCGTCTATGTTCAATACCATTTTCTATTTACAACTTTTGTGATGAAGGAACAAAGGTCAGCATGGTGGTTTCTTTTTCTTTCTTTCTTTCTTTTTTTTTTTTAATAAATGCCATTTTTGAACATCCTCTCTTTGACTGATGATGTCTTCAGCTTTACAAAAACCCACCACACATCTCATCATGTGCAGATGAATTCTAATTTCCTATCAGTTTATAAGTATTATAACCAAATCTGTTTAGCTGATTTATTGAGCTTTTATACTTTTTAGTAACAAAAGCAACAAAATATGGATTTTTCTTGCAAGAGGTTTGTCTCCCTCTGCTGGCAGGAAGTGGTAAGGACAGATCAAAACAGGTTTTCTGCATTTTTTTGGCTCAAATAATTTGTTTTTACAGAAATAAAAAATTGATGAGTGTTTGTAGAAGAATTATAGAGGATTCTGCAGGGGTCAGGTATAAAAATACATTTGAGGTAGGAATAAACTCTCAGGTTACTAAAACATGCAAAACATACATTGACACAAATTAATATTAGCTCTACAAATTGTTCAGATCTCTGCTTTAAACTTTACCAATACTGTTGGAGTCAATGCTGTCTGTTAAGCAAAGTATCTCATGAGATTTTAATGAAACCAATAAAATATAATTTAAAAAAGTAATAATTGGACATACAGTACTAACCTTTGGAATAAATCTAATTCAAGATGGCCAACTCAAACTAATCAGCAAACACAGACATGGCTATAGCTGTTCATTTATAAATATATTGAGGATACATTTGTTGTAGTAGCTGAAAGTAATTTAAAAGACACTCTGAATACTAATTGATAACATTATTTTCTAAAGTTGACCAAATTGCTATAATTTCATTAGAAAAACAGACAAACACATCAGTTGAAATTAAGCATTCCTTTAAGGAAAACCAGACATTTAACTATAACTGTTATGATTTTTTAAATATGTTTAGTTACCTCTTCTTTTTGTTAGATAAACACGACAGATTTGATGCCTTATGTATCACTAAAAGTTCCTTTAAATGTTCTGAGACCACAGATAAAAAGGAATTCACATTAGTAACAGAAAATGTCTGAAATCTGTTGAACTGATTCTGACCTTCAACACACCTACACTCACAGAAAACAAGATAAAAAGCTCAGACCTAATAACAAAAAAGTCAAGTTTTCTTTGACAAATCTTCAAATGCATCATCATATTCTAATCTAACCCTCTTTTTAAGTGATAGCTGTAGTTTTCTATGTGAGATGCTTGATGCAGCCCTATATGAAGCTCTAACCTGAGGCTGCAGCTATGAATCTTTCAACCAGACACGACTTGTCCGACTCCTTCTGCACTTTCTCTGCCTGAGGCGACACTTTGCGTGCAACCTCAGATCCAGCCTATAATTTGGGCATGAAACAAGTAATACAGCAGGGTTTTTATTCATTTAAACAACAGGCCAAATACACTCATGCAGCAGCAGCACACCTCTCCTGTTATGACAACAGCAGCTGGGATTAATGCTTAAACCCGCCCTGTGTTGGTGCACTCCAGCCTCTTTAAGACCTTCAGGTAACAGCAGAGTTAAATATTGTAGAAATGTGCACACTGTGTCCTCCCTGACCAGGTGGGACTCCCACACCCTGCACTGAGGTTCACTGGAAGAGAGTTCCAGATCAGAGCGACCAGTTCAGACTCAGTTGAGCATGAGGAGGTTTTTCCGAGCACACAGGGACGAAGACTACAGTCAGATCCAGTACCTGACTGCCAAATGCACCCGTCTGTCCCACGACAAGGGTAAGTCATAAAGATCAGGACTCTGAAGGACAAATCTGTGTTCAGTCTGCACTCACGTACTGACAGTTTGATCAAAAGGTAAGAACGATTCCTTCATGGAGATTTTCTTAACTCAGCAGAAGTAAATTAGAGCAGAAATAGCATTAGACATGTAATTTATGATTATTTGTTTTGTACTAATGGAAAATAAGACAACAAGCAGATTCAATATTTTTATTTCTTTTTTACATTTTGAAGAGTTAAAACTTTATTTTGATTAAAATAAGAGGCAACTTACCAACAAAAGTAGAGATAATTTTCACATTTCATTTATAGATAGGTACAGTTTTTGTGTAGTTGTTAACAGCATGAATTTACATATTTTAAAATGTAATTTGTTTGGAATTTAGACAAGTGTTGTAGGATGTGAGTGCCTCCAAAAATTAATCTGAGATTCTGGGAGCTGATTGGTGGAGGACTATCAAACTAAACATTTTCATGTTTTTTTTCTCCATCATTAGTTCTTAATGTGACTTTTCTGTCAACTGAAATTTGATTCAACAAAGCAAGGCGTCTGAATAAATGACCAAAATATGAATCATCTCCAGAGTATGAAACCATGCAGCCACATCTCAGTAATGTAATAGATTATTTACATATTCAGGACAATAACTGTATTTATTTAAGACCCAAATTTATAGATTAGTCTTAACCGTTGAGCCTGACTCTGGTGTCATTTTTCTTTTGATACAGCAGTGCTGGAAAGAGAGTATTTGGTGTCCAGAGAGAAGGAGAGGAAGCTGTATAATGACCTGGAGGCTGTGAGCTCTCGACTCCTCCAGCAGGAACATCTGAACCTTGAGCTCAGGATAAACCAGGACCAGCTTGTTGACAGGATCCGCCAGCAGCAGGTGGGAACAGGTTATGGAGTCTCTATGACCTGCTGTGATCAGTGGGATGTATTAATAATAAATAATCATTTGACTGCATTAGTATGCATAAAACATTTAAAGTAGATTAGGGTTAGGATTAACACATCTTAAAATTTATTAGTAAAATATTATAAAGCTTAAATTTAATTGACTAAAATTTTGGGTTTTCCAAATTTGTCTTATTTGGTCAAATTGATTCAAATACTCTGATTTCAGCCAATAAACTTAGAGGCTTTAATTTGGATTCCATCTTTCCTAACACGTGAATTCAGCTGCAGGAAAGTGCCTTGTACGTGTTTAGAAGCTGCTCATGATGTGCAGAACAGAACTGGGCTCCTGGTTTACTGATGAGCAGTAAAGTTTGAAACCACAGCTCAATGCTCCTACTGCAGATTCTTTCCTGGAGGCTGTGCAGAAACAAATGTTCTTAAACCTCAGAGGTATTTGTTGGATATTTGAACAGTGTGACTCTTAGTTTCCACACAGGTTTGAGCTTGTCCCTAACTGTTCGACCTTAAGGGCTCTTTTGTATCTCTTGTGAAGTTTGTCCTGGCAGTACTTTCATCAAGCTATTAGTGGTGAATAGCATAATTTGCATTAAGGGTAACAAGTCTAATCTGTATTTATGTGTCATTTATTCTCACTCGTTGTCCCTGCAGGATGTGGTGGACATCCTGCAGCAGCGCCTGTACCTGCTGGTGGAGAGAAGTTCTCGAGATGCAGACTTCCTGAGGCAGGTCAGCTCAGACCTGCTGTGTCTTCAGAGCTCTGAGGTGAAGCTGGAGGGCCTGGTGGAGGAGCTGCACGCTGAGGCCCAGCATCAAGCTGCAGTGGCACAGAGCCTCCAGACAGAGCTCCACGCTGAGGCCCAGCACAGAGCTGCACTGACAGATAGCCTACATGCAGAGCTGCACAGGTAGGCCTACATCAGCTCTCATTTTTCCTGCATAAAAAGAGTAATTGTCTGATATGTTTCACTTATAGACTTTAAAGGTCAAAGGTGATACTTCAGTGACTTTTAAAGTGCCCTTGGAAGATGAGCTGCCAAGGCTCTGAGTCTGGATTGAGAAGAAAAACCTCTGAATTTGTTACAGCATCTCATAATCTGTTTCCTTGTTCTTTTTATTGCTGAACTGTTGATAATTAAATTTTCACACATTCCTTCAGGCTCTTCCCAGCTGTTAAAACTGAGCAAACTCACCCAGAAGAGGCTGCAGATGGGAAAGAAAAGATTAATCAAAATTAAAATTCTCAATTAACATCTCAGGGAAACAGAAGGCAGGGGAAACTGTCACCAGCTGCTCTGACAACAGTCTCCAGCTTGTGACTGAGTTAAAATAATCAAAGAAATCAGCAGAAAACAAGTCGTCCTTTAGTCTTTGTTTCCCCACTGAGAGTAGCCCTAATATTTAGAATTATTTTCAAATTACTGCAGGAATACTTGACATTTATTCAGAGCTTACTATTTAAAAATTTATTTTTAGATTTCTTTAAAAATCAACACATTTGCTTGCATTTAGGGTTAGACATTAAGATGAAAAATGAATCTGTATTCTGTAAAAGCCTTTACATTTAAACACAATTTAGTTTCTAGACAGTTTGCATGACTAAATACAAATCAATCCTCAGAAATGGCCCTAGAAGTTTTACCTTTTAATTTAAAGTTGCACATATGCAAAAATTCCTAGATCTTTAAATATTTTACTATATTTTTTTTACCATGAACTTATTTGACATTATTGACTTATAATTAGCATTTCATATGCAGTTAAAACTGTGAGCCAAAGTCAATCAATCGATCTTTATTTGTAGCACTTTTCAAGCTCAAGACAACTCAGTGTTTTCTACATTGATAAATATAATAAAACACAGTAGACAAAAGAGAAAACATTCACAAGTTAAAAACACATTTTATAATAAAAACACCATATTTATAAAAACAAAATCAAGTAAAAGCTAAATTATACTGGTGGAATTTAGTATTAGTCTTAAAAGCAGAGAAGGTGACAAACTGGGAGCTGGTTCCATAGGAGACCAACCCTAAAGGTTCTGTCTCTGAATCTGGACTTCAGGACAACAGAACACTTTTGTTCTGGGGACGTAAAGGCTGATGCTGGCAATATGGAGAGATAAAGTCTTTAATGTAGGACGGAGATGGACCATTAAGAGTTAAAAGTAACCAAAGTAAACTAAACACAGGAGAAGTGGAACCAGTTATGGGCACCCAGTTACAGGATGGCACGTAAGCAGGGGTGTAGCAAGCTTTTCAAAAGTGTGGGGGATGCGGTCCGTAGATGCCATCGACTATAAATTGAAACTCTTAACCCTTTTATGCATGTTATGAAAAAATTGTCTATATTTTTTAAATATTGATTTTATTACTCTACATGAACCTAAACTGAAAAACATTTTGATTTGTTTTAAATATGGTTTTATATAGAAGTTATTCTACTGTCCATGTATGTGGACAGTGTGCAGCAAAGGAGTGAAATTATCAAAAAATCTGATTTTGTAACTAGTTTTTTTATTTTAAAGTTCAAATATTAATTTAACTACTTTTATGAATTACTAACAACACATTTCTGAATGGCCTAAGTCCATTACACATTTTCCAAAAATTAAACCTGAGTTGTGTTATTGCATCCAGTTTGAACCATACAGCTCAACCTATGACCTACAAAGTTCATCACTTATTAAATGAAGTATTTAGCTGTAAAAATATTTCAACTAGCTTTAACTTGACTGTACTACTTAACAAACTGTAATAACTTATTGCTTCCCTGTGAACCTTCATGAACCCTCTGACATTTCTTACTGAAACTGATGCCAACTTCAATCATTTTGGCTCAGTTTAAAAACTATGATTAATTCTAAATATAAATATTTATTTATTTAAATATGATTTTAGCTTTTACAGTAATTTCACTTACACTTTTCTGCATATTTGTTAAATTGTTCCACTGAGTGAGAAACAGGAAAATAAAAGCTGGATTGTGAGGATCTGACTGAGAGTCTGTTTTTTAGGTAACCTCTGCTGACAGGGAAATAAGAATCAGATAAGTTATTTAGGTATACCCGCTGTATTTTCATCTCAAGCCGAACGACAATGACAAGAGAGGCGGGATTTATAGCGGAAAGCTGATCGATTGATTGACAGCCGGCCGGTGTTCAGACTCAGAGCAGGAGAGAGGGAGTGGGAGGAGCTAAAGTGATCGGCAGCAGGCTGGTGTCAGGTTTCAAGGAGCAACAGAAGAGGGGACAAACAGCGATGCTGTGAGGAGAAATCAGACAGGAGGAGGTTTGGGGCAAAACGGCTGGAAAAGTGTGGGTGTTGAACGATCTCACTGAGAAACGTGTGGGTGTTAAAACACCCACATCCCCCACGGGTGCGACGCCCATGCACGTAAGTAAGTAAATAAAACTTTATTTATAGAGCGCCTCTCAAGATATAATCACAAAGCGCTTAACATGAGAACAAAGATATACAGATCTAAGTAAATGAGTAAAAATAAGAAACAGAACCCAAATAATAACATATTTAAACAAAGAGATTTAAACAAATGAGTCTTTAACTTCTTTTTAAATGAGTCCACTGAGTTGTAGCGTTTAGAAATAACTTAGTTATTTTAACTGCACCCTCTTCAGATAAACAAAGCTTATTTCTGGATTCTAATGAAAAGTGATAGACTGTCATTTAACCCTGATAATAGCTAATATTTATTGAAGGTATTTCTAGGTTCTTTGAAAGAGTACAGTGAATTGAAATACCTTATTAATAATGTGAAGCTCAGACCAGATAAGATTGAACAATCATTTAATTTGAAAAACCTAAGAACACAGAAAGATAAGACAGTTTGAAAGTTTGATGTAAACACAATTAATATTCTTAAACATGTTGAGGATGTTAAAGATAGGTTAATTGTGAGTTTTAATGGACTGTAGCATATGTTTTAATGACTAGGGGAGTTACTTAATTTAGTTAACCTAGTTGGGACTTTAAGAGTCATTTAGGGCTAATTTGAGTTTGGAATGGGATTTAGTTTTGGCTTAATTTAGAGTGGAAGAATTAAGCTTTATCAAAGCAAAGCCTCTCGATCAGAAAGGGGTTTCTTACTGAGTTGCAGGTCTCGTGGGTCCAGCAGGGTGAGGGGCCTCTTGCAGAGGTGGAGCAGGTCCCCGGATGAAGGCCCAGTTCCCAGAGGAGGCAGTTCAGCTGGTTCACCTGGGAATCGTCTGATGGCCCTGAGATCCGTGCGACAGCAAGGGAGGTCACCCTCGGCATGGTGAAGTCATTCCTGATCAGTTCCCGTAGTGAGGGAGAAACTGAGAGGCCTTGTTCAAAGCGGATGAAGGTTCAGCTAAGACTCTGAAGATAGCAGCTCAGGCTGCATTCAGGCTGTAGCTCAGACCAAGACTCTATGAGGACTCTAGCGAAAGACTGATTCGTACCGGAACTGAATATTAGTTTTGAGAAGAGTTATCTTAAATTCAACCAATCAGAAGATATTAAGTGTACTAATCAAAACTGAGTTAGTGACTTGTGAATGGCTCTGATTGGATAGGGGAACTGTGAGGGAGTTTCCAACTCACATATGACTTCCGCCCGTTAAACACTCACATTATAAATGTAGAAATGCATGAAATAGCAGAGAAGCATATTATAACACTTTGAGTGAATGAGAGGGCAAATGCCCTTGGAGCAGGAACACTACAGGCGGCTGTTCTGTAAACAAGAGATTACAGTTGGAACACCAGTCTGTGGTGTTACAGAAGAGACTTCTTTACAGAGAGTGTTTTATTAGACCAGTTAGTGTCCAGTTAAGGTCATCTGGGAGATGGACACCTGAAAGTGGACAGTAGGACACCTGTAGGGATCTTGATTCAGGTTAAACATAATCCAAGAGTGATTGTATTCCAAGTTATTGCGAAAAAGATGGATTATTGTTGTGATGGTCAACAGAGGTCAAAGTTCAGAGGATATAGCCTATTTGGTGAGGCTACAGAGTCCATAGACCAGAGCCTTGGAGCTACAGATGAAAAGGCTCTGTCTCCTTTGGTTTCAGTCTGGTTTTGGGGACTGAAAGCAGAGCTTGGTCAGAGGACCTGAGGGACCTGGAGGGAGTGTAAGGTTTTAGAAATCCACTAATGTAGGCAGGAGTCTGACCATGCAGGGCTCTCCAAGTCAGGAAAAGGATCTTGTAATGAATTCTTAACTCAACCGGAAGCCAGTGCAGCTGCATTAACAGAGGAGTGACATGTGAATCTGGATGATTTAGTCAGAAGCCTGGCAGCAGCATTCTGTACAGTCTGTAGCCGGTTTATGGACGTTTTAGAAAGGCAAGTGTAAAGAGCATTAAGTGGGACACGACAAAAGCATATAGACTAAGACCTCCATTTCAGGACGGGAGACAATGGAACCTAGTTTAGCGATGTCCAGTAATCCAGCTTAGGGGGACAAAAGCATCACTGTGAGGCAGTTTCTCATTTTGTGATTTGATGTAAGAATGCTGTTCTTGAAACTTGGTGATTTAAGTTAAATGTTAAATCCTCAGTAAAGTGACTCCATGGTTTGCCACACAGACACTGGAGGTCACTATAACACCATCTACAGTACCATTCATACATTTTCTTACATTTGTTTCCATTCAAACTAGTTAAAATGCTGTACTAAATGATAATACATTTTTTCTGTTTGTCCTAAATAGTAAGACAATGGAGCTGAAGGAGCTACAAGACACCAACAGAGCTCTGATGGAGGAGCTGAGGGATCTCCACAGAGACCATCAGAAGGAGGTGAGGATGGTTGGATTTATCATTAAAAATTATTAGAAGCTTTAAAAAAAATCCCTTCCTTTTACATCATTGTGAAAATTATTTTCTTATTATATATTATAGGGGGTAAAAATGGCCTCCATGGAATAATTCCATGACCAAAACCTTTAGCTGATCGACCACAACACAAAGACTTGTCTAATATTTACCAAAAACATCTTGACAATCCCCAAGACTTTATTCTGTGGACTGACGAGACAAAAGTGTAACTTTCTGAAGGTGCGTGTCTCGTTTAAGCTGGAGTAAAACTCTGGGTTTCAGAAAAACATCATCACACCAACAGTTAGACATGGTGGTGGTCGTGTGATGGTCTGCAGCTGCTTTAGGACCTGGAGGACTTGCTGGAAATAATTGGAACCATGAATTCTTTTTGTGTGTGTGTCCTCCTGTCCGGCAGTGTAGCAATCAGAATTGTGTCCGAGGGCCAGAAACAAGCCTAACAGATTTACTGTCCCAGGTGAGACGTTACAGCTGCTGCTATAATGCTCCACCTGATATATATTTTAAAATAAATATATATATATATATATATATATATATATATATATGTATATATATATTAGAATTGTTTTTTGGTTTGATTTGAATCCCAATGGACACAGAGATGGAAATGATGGGTAAAGAAAGGGTAAGGGTATGAATTCTGCTGAAGAAGAATGTCTGATGTTTGACCTTAAACACTAGGCTGTTCATGCTGAGAAACCTTTCAATGTGGGTGAATTAAAGCAATTCTATAAAGAATAGTGGGACAAATGTCCCCCAGTGATGTGAGAGCTATCAGGTTGGTCTCCTCTTCACACAGGACCAGGTTGGTTTGGATAGCTTTGTTCCCTTAACAAATGAAATCATTAGTAGGAAACTGCATGTTGTATTTTTTCAGGTTATTTTTGATATTGAAATATGATTGCTGAGCTATTTAAGAGGCAAAAATCAAAACTGAAGAAATCTGTAAGGGACAAATTCTAAATCCTTTGTTAGCTTTCTGTGGAAAACAGAACATCTAACTTTATTTATGTAAAGAAAAAAAATTAAGATGAAGATGAAACTGCAATGTAATTTCTGTCCAGCAGGTGTCAGTAATGAACACACAAATAACAGTTTTACTGTTTTTCAAAATGTATTTAATGAATTGTTTCTCTGTTAAGACTGCAGTCAGTTCATCCAATAAGAAGCAAATAATATTTTGAATATTTAGTTTAATAAAATATAAAAATGCTCAAATTCAAACTTAAATAAGATTTAGCTGAGTTTAAGTTAGACTGATTCTGCATGTTGTGCATTAGTAAATAATTCCTCAGACCTGTCGAGATTGAGCATTTTTATTACTTACACAAGACGCTGGCCTGGGCTTTAACCAGTCTATCAGGCAGCAAACAGTCTGGCTCTATAATGATCTGTCTGTCCAACAGACCGCAGCATCAGTTAGAATCTAATGAGATCATTTATTTACAGCAGCTCAAGCAGGGAATTACTGTAAAAAGTTCTGGGGGCATAAGATTATGTCTGACTCTGCTGTTCTCGCTCATCTTTCTACCTTTTTTAAATATATGTTTACAGTCATCTGCAATCACTGTTTCCTGATTTAGCTGGCTTGATTCCATCCTGGTTTCAGGGGAAATAAAGTGATGTCATCTGTCTTGGGTTTTTTTTTTTTTTAGGTGAGAGAACTGCAGCTGGAGAATGAAGGGAGTCTAAGGAAACTACAGGAAACAGCAGAGCAGTTTGAGTGGCTTTGTCAGCAGCAGCGCTACTGGATGTGTTGTGTTAAAAGGTGTGTGCATTTTCATGACAAAATTCACATTAAAACACGTATATTAATCAATTATTTGCTATGATGGAATTGGGGCTCTAATTCTACAATATAAGAATTTAAATTATTATTCAATAAATCTTTGTAAAGAAATAACAGAATCACTCTTATGTATGTAGGTAAATAATTTGGTATTATCTTTTGGCGTTCTATGACTCATTAGTCCTGAACTTTATTCCTCTGAACTAAAGCTGTTCAGAAAACTATCTGCAACATTTCATTTGCACAGAAACACACTTTAAAATGGCAGGAAAAATCCTTCAGATAAATGCACATATCTGTAATTTTTTAAAAACTCTTGTGACTCTAAAACAGTGAGACTAAATCAAAATGATGTGAAAGTTGGAGGCTGTGAAACTGAAACAAAATGTTGAAAGAATCCAATATATTTTTTGATTTATTGTTCATCATATACATACATTTTAAATCTGAATACACGCACATATTTAAACTTTAAACCAAAATCTACAAATATTTTGGACATTCATACATTTGAGGTTAATCTTTTCCTCTAAAAAAAAAAAAGGACTGCTTTAGGAAATGAGGAGCTCAGGATTCATTCAGGCCTCATGATGCTGCTGCTGCCTTCATGATTGAGTCGTTTCAACACCTAACTGGATTATGTTACTGTGAAGGAACAAAAAAAAATTGTTATTTGCCTCCACAGGTTCAAAGACTGTCTGATGGAGGAGAGAGAAACTCTGCTACGACAGGTCAGCATGCTGGAGAAGAAGGTCAAGAAACAGAATTCACCTGATGGAAGTCCAACACGCTGCCCCCTACAGGACACAGAGGGCTATGACAGGTGAGGGGGTCAAACGACAAACAAATCTAAACAGGAAGTAGATTTTGTTTCAGTTACAGTAAATACCAAATAATACAAAAACAACCAACTGTGACAGAGCTGTAATTAAAATACATTTTTCAGATTTATTCTGTTACATAGAAAATGCCCTTCCTTTTCTCTACATTGCACTTGCTATAAACTCTGTTTTTATTCCAGGATAAGATCATGGGATGCAGATACAGTTTCAGATTTGGAGTCTCAGGTGAAGAAATCTAACGTCTTGTACGAGGAGCTCTTTACTCAGGTAACAGTTTAACGTGTTTCCCAACAGTCAAAAGCTGGTGAATATTCCTATTGAAGCCTAGAGGTTCCTCAGAATACCTTAAAATCTGTTCGGTATATACGTAGATGTGGAAACCACAGGATGTGTCACTTTAAAGTGCTAATATTTATTTGATCAATTTAATTTCTGAGAAGTTACAAACAAAAATACAACAAAACCATACAAAAACATTCCTCTGACTGTCTATTTAGCAGATTTTGAGCTAAAATAGCAGCTGAAAATCGTTCACATCACACATTCCCAGGGATCACGGATTGCATGAGATCTTGCAATATTGCAAATATTGTTATTTCCTAGGTTTTGAATGTGGCTCTAAGATTATCTTAGTTTATGAACGTTGTCAGGCGATATGCATTCCTTTAAGGAATGTTAGGCCTTTAATTTTAAAGTATTAAAAGCAAATGCAGATATAGGAATTGAAATAAAATGCATCCACAAGCAGAGCTAATAATTATGTGGGTGTGACTGCTGATCCCTACAGAAGTTTCACGGAACTCGGATGCTTTGCGGGCACCACAGTCACGTCGCTGTATTTGGACTTTTACTGATGATTTAAAGTCTGTGCAATCAGCATGTAACCACATGTTGTTCCTCAAAGAACACAGAGCGAGTCCATAAACCTTTAAATCACTGAACTGGTAAACAAACAGGAAACTTTATTTAACTTAATCACCCAAAGAATCTCATCTGACGCTTGTTAAAGGAAAGCAGAACTAATCACATATCCACAAGATAGAGGACTATTAATTTGTCTTTTATGGTCAACAAGTTGCAGTTTTTCAATATTAGAAAGGATCCTTTAAGAGAGACCAGTCTAATGTTTTCAAATCTTTAGATCTGCAGATAAGTCCACATTTCAGGGTTGAAGCAGAAATGCAGAACATAATATTTATGAGGGTGACTTCCAGTCCCCTGCGGACTTGTTGTCCTGCCAGAACACTCTTAAAATTAAAACTTCATGGGCACCACGCTGTTTTACTTTTTAGGTCTGTCTGCCATTTGATTTAGAAACGTTGAAGGGATTTGAGGAAATTTCAGTTTAAAGCTGTTTTGCAATGAAGCCGGAACCTCACAATGTCCCAGAAACTCTTCCAGGAAGCTTTAACAAATCCTGACAGGACCTCAAACACTTCATCCTCCTGGAGGATTTTATGGTGGAAGGTGTTTGTTGGCTGCTTTGGGGATTTTTAATAGCCCCCAGATCTTCTGAATGACATGTTCTGTGTTTTAAAGAACTGGAGATGAGAGGAAGTCTGTCAGACTGAACGTGAGTCTAATACTTGTGTGTGGATAGAAGCTCCTGGGCTTCCAGGGACGTCAGAGACTGCTGATCCTCTCTGAGAACCGGAGTCTCATCCTGCCGTTTCACTGTCTGTCTGCCGGCTGCACATGACTTCCTCCCAGCTCGCTTCCAAAACAGCAACAAAATGACTAATAATGACTGGAGGAAGCGATTGCCAATAGCCTCTGTGCCTCATTCCCCTTTCCTCACTCAGGCTCTGCATTTCTTTTGGTAATTATTCTGATTGATTGCAGATGATGCAGACTTCTTTTTTTCCCCCCTTTTGGTCCCTGCAGAGCTGAGAGAAGGAGGAAATTTCTCGGGAGGAGCAGGGACTTTCAGAGACACGGAGGAAACAGCTACAATAAAACACATTTCCAGCTCTTGCATGATTTATGGGAACCACGATTCACATTTTCTGGACTTGACGAAGTCATTTTCAGACATCCACTGCTTTCCATTAATTGGGGCAGCAAATTAACTTATCAGTATCTTATTTGAAGTCACCCTCTGGTGTATTTGATCAAATATAAACTTGGTACACATGAACAGGACAATTTTAACAATGCAGTTACTCCAAATGTCTAAATATTGGCCCTCTAAAGGAAAAAAAACTATTTATTTTCACTAACTGTGACAGTTCGAACTGGTAAGCCACAGTTTTGTGTAGCAACATTAGATTCAGACATGTTTGTGGTTTGTTTTCACAATGTTCTCCAGTCTGGACTGCTCCAGACAACAATTCAGTTTTGTCTGTGGATTTTTCATGTAGACATATTTTTTTGTAAAGTCAGAGCAGTGTTTTTTATTTGAGAACTGATCAGTGGCATATTTAGTTTTTAAAATCTATGTATACACATGTAGCTATCCATATCTAATCTAATCAGGCTGGACCCAGACAAACATCAACATTTTTACAAGTTTGTCCTGCAGTTGAAGCTTCTGATTTCTGAATAAAATGTCAATATTTGTTCATTTATCATTAAATAGTGAGACTGTAGATATATCTAATATATAATTTGTTCTAACAGCGAGACATATAATGAGTTTGAGTTGTTTTAGTTGGGTTTAACTGGGTTATGAGTCACTGTAACCTTATATTTAGCGACACTTTATGCTGACTTAATGTTACAACCCGGCTCATCACATCAAGCGGAGAGTAAACATAATGTTGGGAGTTTAGGATTGTATTTTTCTATAAAGCAAGTTTAACATATCCAGGCTTTCCTCTGTTAATCTGGCTTGACAAAACCTAAAACTTCACTAAAATCAGATGTTAGTTTAATTCAGGCTCAGCTCGAGTCTCACATAAAAGTCACGTTTCACATATCATTTGATGCTTTTTCTGCTCAAAATTGACTAATTGAAGACATAAAGTTCCAGGAAAGGAAAAAAGAAATAAAAAACAACTCAGCTCTGCCTGAGACTTGATTCTGTGGACTCATTTAAGAAGATGTTAAAGACTCATCTGTTAAAATCTGTCTTTGTCTAAGCCTGTTTTTACTTGTGTTAAGTTCATTCAACTCTTCAATGTGTTTATTTTTTACTATGTTCTTTCGTGTTGAGCGCTTTGCGATTTTTATCTTGAGAGGGTTGCCAGGAAAGTGCTTTACAGCAGCAATACATACAATATCATACATTAATACACTGAAGTATAAGGAGATAAATGGAAAATGAAACAGGAAATCCAGTATTCCCAGTTAGAATGTTTCAGTAAATCATTGAGTCGTTGGGTCAGAACCATCCAAGACTTGATTTCTCTCTGATTCTGTCCCATAAAACACTTGACTCATCTAATTACATTTTTTCTGATGTTCAGAGGCTCTAATGAATTATAGCTGATTTTTAATGATCTAATCAGAAAATCAGGACTAATATTAGAAATGTCTTCAGTTTAATTTATATTTCAGGTTGTTTTCCTTTACATCAAAATCAACAGACAGAATATTCCTTTAAACAAGTTCATATTTAAATTTGAATATGCTCCAAAAATAAAGTCTGAGTTCAGTTGAAACACGTAGCTCGTCATCTGCTCTGGAGCAGGCCATGAGGCAAGTCTCTGTTACCATGGTGATCTAGCCACGCTAAAAGAGATCCTCCTAAATCAGACTTTCACCTCACTAAGCAGGGTATCTGGCTTCATGCAGCCCTCAGCACAACAAACAAGCAATCTTTAAGTCACAGGTGCAGCCAGTTAGTGCAATCAAGGTACTTCTTGATTGCACTAACTTGATTGGTTGCTTCTTCTTCCGGCTTCTGTTGAGAGCGGTCGCACTGTTCCTTCTCTCCCTTGTGTGTTCCTCCTGCAGCTGTTTTTGTCTTCTGAGCATTTTCCTCATTCCTTCTGGTTAAATATTTTTATTTTTCTTGATATGGCTTTGGTTTGCTGGCTTCCCAACAAAATGGATAAAATTTTTTACACTCTCAAAACGGAGGAGGGGACTCCGCGGCTGACTGAGACAAGAGCTGTGGGGTTCGTAATGGATCAGATTGCGGGTCCTGCAAGTCTGTCTCTGGAGGTCTACAACTTTGGATTAATGATGATCAGGTGCACGCTCATTGGAATCTGCATGGACCTGGTTTATCGGAAAACAACGGAGCTAACAGGTGCAATTGACAGGATTCCTGTGCTTCAAAGGGGGCTGATGCGTGCTTTGAACACTGAAACACTCGCGAGGACTGAGTTGTCTCGTAGGACTGTCTGCGAACGAACTCTGGCGCGGAGTGAATTACGATCGATGTGTCGAACTACACGGATCAGATGGGACTGGCCAGGTTTTCAAATTTGGACGGGATGAAGCCAGTGACGGACATTTAAGGCAGCTGTAACAAACAGGACTGCCTGCTCCAAACACATTCTGTTATCTTATCTGGTGACCCTGAAAACATTCTCCTACTCAACAGAGTGAATGAAGCGACTGCTCAGCCCCCCCTTCTCTACGCTCTCTCACCCTAACTCGCCTCCCCCCCCTCTACTGGGAGTGAAGGTCGGTCAGCTGTGCCGTGTCCTTGCTGCTGGTGGAGATCCTGACCCCCCCACCCTCCTTGATGTGTTTATCGGCTGTTGTGACTGTGTGTAAAATGCTACTCCCTCCCTCCATTTTGTTTACATTTTCATCTGCTCCCATCTTTATTTTTAT
>SSNR01000019.1:97882-112239 GCA_006937965.1 Callopanchax toddi | reverse complement strand
ACCTCCATGAGGACAGAAACCTGGAGTCTGAGTTCATCCTGCGTTTTTCTCACTTCAGCAAACCAGAAGATTACCTCTTGATTCCTACGCTTGTGGCCGGCTGTATGGATCACTTCCCAGTTATTGTTATAAAAAATTCAAACAAACTTGGAAAAACATACCTGGAAAACCACACTTTTACTGTTCATTGTGCAGAGTGATATATGACTGAACCAAATCACATACAGTGTTCCTCTTTATGTTGTCACATATGCACATCACATGTGCCTTAAGCTGTCTGCTCACATTTTTCAGTAATTGTCCATTTTTCAAACCTTGTAATCAGCACTGCTAATAAGGGCACCTGAGAATGCTCCGTTTTGTTGTGCTGCCAATAAATCCTCAGCTGGTGCACAGAGAAACAAACAAGGATGTTGTTTTGACCACAGTAAAGCTCCGCCATGGTTTCATCTCTGGTTTGGGGCATCGCGTCTGATTATTACTTCCTTTTACTTGTCAGTTCTCCTTCTCCTCTGAACAGGGATCTTTAGATCACAGATTTCAAAAAAGCAAAGTAATAAGTTGCAGATTAACAGCAACAACAGCTTATTTGTAAACCACATGGTGATAAACGGGGACAATAATCTGTTCATGGTTTTGATTCTCATTTGGAGAAAGGCTGTGAGTATGTTAATGATTTTCTATATTTTTGCATCCATATGAACTATAAGACCATCTGTTTTTACAGAAATAGATACAAAGAACCTAATTAAACAAATGACAGGTATCACATTTTTGTTTGTTTTAGATTAAATCAATGACATTTGTGCATTTTGTATAAGCAGACGAGGAGTTTAAGACTCCAGAACAGCTTTGAATCTGGGGTTTTTCCATCAAATTTAAGAAACGTTTTTCGAATTAAAGTCAGGACATTGACTTTCATTCTCTGAAATATTAAACCATTTTTTAAATCAAAACATCATATATTCTTAAAGTTGTTTTAATTACTGTGATCACAACAGATATCCATCCATCATCTGTAGCTGCTTAGTCCTCCACAGAGGGTTGTGGGGGAGCTGGTGCCTATCTCCAGTGGTCAAGGGGCGAGAGGTGGGGGACACCCTGGATGGATTGCCAGTCCATTGCAGGGCCACACAGAGACGAACGAGACAAACAACCACACACCCACTCACACCTAAGGACAATTTACCAGCCCAATTAGCCTGACAGTCATGTCTTTGGTCTGTGGGAGGAAACTGGAGTACCTGGAGAAAACCCATGCATGCATGGGGAGAACATGCAAACTCCACGCAGAGAGGCTGCAGAAACGGGACGCGAACCCACGACCTCCTTGCTGCGAGGCAACAGCGCTAACCAACTGCGCCACCATGCAGCCTACAACAGATATCCAGAAATTTAATTTTAGAATTTAATTAGAATTCGGGGCTTTTCTGTCAATCTTCAAGAAACTCCTGAAGACCCAGCTCTTCAGAAAGCAACTTCTATACTAGAACCTACTCTGGACCTCCCTTTCCGACTGCACTTCCCTCTTTGCTGGTATTCTTTTCCCGCACTGTCACATTTTGTTGCTAAAAATCTTGTAGAAATTATTTAAAAGAATAAAAGCAATCGAAATGGTTTTCCTCTGCAGGGTGGCCGGGCTCAGCCTTAGGGTGAGGAGTTTAGACAACCAGGAAGGTCTGTAGTACAACTGCTGCTCCTTCATGTGGAGAGGAGCCAGCTGAGGTGGTCCAGACTTCTGGTGAGGAGGCCTTCGGGATGCCTCCCTGGGGATGTGTTTCACGCATGTCCTGCTGGCAGGAGGCCCCTGAGCTGACCCCAGACACGCTGGAAGAGCTATTTCTCCAGGCTGACCTGGGAACGCCTTGGGCTCTCACTTGAGAAGCAAGTGGAGACGCTGTCCCCGAGACCTAGAACTGGATAAGTAAGACAGTGAAGTGAAATATTATAAAAAGAATTCCATGCTAAAGTGCTGATCAATCATAAACATTTTTGGAAAAATGTACTTAGATGTTTTTATGTCAGTAATGGACCAGAAACTTATGAAAAATATGAACTGATAATAAACGATGACGTAAAGTTCAGCAATGCCTACAAAAACCTTAGGGACCTGTTTCTCTCTCTGGCAGCAAATTTTACTATAGAATCAGCGCAAATGGACCATCTCTCCTATAAATCCTCTTCTTTAAATGTGTCTGGAAATGAATGTGTGTGTTCTGGAGGGTTGACGTTGAGGCCAGAGGAAACAGAGGAGGTTCAGTGCTGCATCCAGTCAGCAGACGTGACTTTACGGCGCGTCTCGTCAGAAAGGTGTGGCCCCGGATCTGCGCCGGCGCCCCTGACCCCTAGGGACACCGGTGGCAGCGGCGGCACGGTGCCCTCTGACTGCCAAGCGCTGGAAGTCTGACCTAAATGAGCTGTGAAGGTTTGAGGTGTAGCACAGAGATTAACAACGTGCAGCGTCTGGAAACAGGTCTTGTTTGCACACAGTAAATACTCTCACACCTTTCCACGCAGAGCGGGACTCAGACGTTATTAATAGAACAATTACAGGTACAGCAAGAATAGCATGTTTATGTCCGAGCCTCGTCACAGCCAGGGAAAACACATCGCAGACATTTAACACCAGGATACAGCCATTAAAAAGGGAGACTTGTTAAAATGTGGACCAGCAGACTTGTGTTTCAGCGTGTCTGTGCACTTGCTTGTATAAACATGGACTCCACAGCTCACTGTATGAGGATTGTAAAGAGCACCACATGAGTTTGGAAGAGCTCCAGTTATTGTGAATAAAAATGTGTTTGTGCAACATTTATAAGAGCTGAGGAGAGTTTTGGAGAAATACTCCCCGTTTGCCTCTCACAGAAAGGTGTTTATGGATTAGAAAAAGTTATTGAAACATGGAGTCATGTCTGTTTCACTCCCCAGGAGATGAAACTACAATCAAGTTAGGTTCACATGTTGCTGACTTGTTCATCCTCTGTGTGAACATCTGTTTGTTCTAATTATATTGATTACCACAGAGGCTTTGGGGATGGTTTTTTAAACCTCAATACTAAAAAGATGTATGTTAATGTGAAAGAGAGTGAGATACTATTTGGATTCATACCACAAATATAAAGTAAAAAAAAAAAAATCAATGTCCTATTATTTTTTTATTTCACATTTGAAACTAATTTCAGAGATTTTAGCTTTTATAAAATATAAATCAGGGATTTCAGCCCCTTGTTGCAAAGCAACACTGTAAAAGATTCTTTATGTTCTTGAGGTTGTATGTATTACTGCATAGGTTTTCTTAAAAAAAGAAGTTGACAAAAAGATCTAATTGAAATGTATTTAACAAAAATGTCACTGTTAAAACACACATTCATATTACAATTAACAAAAACCCAATAAAAATTCAAAAATCATGACATTAAATTAGTGCATTCATACAACGTACACAACAAGAATAGGAGGAAGAAGAGGAAAAGAAGAAAGTGTTAAGATTTAAGTTTAACAGCCGAACGCGCTAACCAATTGTGCCACAGAGACTTGCAACAGACCCACTTGTCTATCTTACTAAAGTTCCACTCCAATTTCTTCCATAAAAGTGCTTGCAAGCTAATTTGAAGCCTCATCAGACAGGGGCTGTGCAAAAATGCAAGGCTTGCACTGCGGATGTAAAAATATTCAGAACTAAAACATTGCTGTTAATCTAGTAAAGAATAGGATGTAAATGCTTGGTCAACCATGCTTTGTAAAAGCCTAGATATTCCTCCAGAAGCGTACAAACAAACAAAATTAGCATCATATGTGACTATTTCATTAGAATGCTGTTTGTTATTGATTAGTAATTTTATGTTTTGCGTCCCTGGGTGGTCTCGAACCACCATCCTTTCGGTTAACAGCCGAACGCGCTAACCAATTGCGCCACAGAGACTTGATACTGCACCCACCTGAATGTGTATTCTATGTCTATCTTACCAAAGTTCCACTCCAGTTTCTTTCATAAAAGTGCTTGCAAGCTAACTTGAAACCTCATCAGACAAGGGCTGTTTAAAAATGCAAGGTTTGTACTGTGGATGTAAAAAAGAATTAAGAATAAAAAAGATTGCTGTTGATCTAGTAAAAAAGAAATGTTATTGTTTGGTCAAACATGCTTTGTAAAACCGTAGCACTTTTTTCAGACATGCAGCAACAAATGTAAAAAGTACCTTCAAATGAAATCCTAACTTATTGAGGTTTTGGACATGGTTTTCTGTTAACAGTTTCTTGGTCTACTGTTTGTTTGCGTCCCTGGGTGGGATCGAACCACCATCCTTTCGGTTAACAGCCGAACGCGCTAACCAATTGCGCCACAGAGACTTGCGAAAGTCCAAATTGAATCTGTCTATTTTGTCTATCTTACCAAAGTTCCACTCCAATTTCTTCCATAAAAGTGCTTGCAAGCTAAATTGAAACCTCATCAGACAGGGGCTGTGCAAAAATGCAAGGCTTGCACTGCGGATGTAAAAATATTCAGAACTAAAACATTGCTGTTAATCTAGTAAAGAATAGGATGTAAATGCTTGGTCAACCATGCTTTGTAAAAGCCTAGATATTCCTCCAGAAGCGTACAAACAAACCAAAATAGCATCATATGTGACAATTTCATTAGAATGCTGTTTGTAATTGATTAGTAATTTTATGTTTTGCGTCCCTGGGTGGTCTCGAACCACCATCCTTTCGGTTAACAGCCGAACGCGCTAGCCAATTGCGCCACAGAGACTTGTGCTTGTCCCACTTGAATGTGTCTTTTTTGTCTATCTTACCAAAGTTCCACTCCAATTTCTTCCATAAAAGTGCTTGCAAGCTAAATTGAAACCTCATCAGACAGGGGCTGTGCAAAAATGCAAGGCTTGCACTGCGGATGTAAAAATATTCAGAACTAAAACATTGCTGTTAATCTAGTAAAGAATAGGATGTAAATGCTTGGTCAACCATGCTTTGTAAAAGCCTAGATATTCCTCCAGAAGCATACAAACAAACCAAAATAGCATCATATGAGACAATTTCATTAGAATGCTGTTTGTAATTGATTAGTAATTTTATGTTTTGCGTCCCTGGGTGGTCTCGAACCACCATCCTTTCGGTTAACAGCCGAACGCGCTAACCAATTGCGCCACAGAGACTTGATACTGCACCCACCTGAATGTGTATTCTATGTCTATCTTACCAAAGTTCCACTCCAGTTTCTTTCATAAAAGTGCTTGCAAGCTAACTTGAAACCTCATCAGACAAGGGCTGTTTAAAAATGCAAGGTTTGTACTGTGGATGTAAAAAAGAATTGAGAATAAAAAAGATTGCTGTTGATCTAGTAAAAAAGAAATGTTATTGTTTGGTCAAACATGCTTTGTAAAACCGTAGCACTTTTTTCAGACATGCACCAACAAACGTTAAAAGGACTTTCAAATGAAATCCTAACTTATTGAGATTTTGGACATGGTTTTCTGTTAACAGTTTCTTGGTCTACTGTTTGTTTGCGTCCCTGGGTGGGATCGAACCACCATCCTTTCGGTTAACAGCCGAACGCGCTAACCAATTGCGCCACAGAGACTTGCGAAAGTCCAAATTGAATCTGTCTATTTTGTCTATCTTACCAAAGTTCCACTCCAATTTCTTCCATAAAAGTGCTTGCAAGCTAAATTGAAACCTCATCAGACAGGGGCTGTGCAAAAATGCAAGGCTTGCACTGCGGATGTAAAAATATTCAGAACTAAAACATTGCTGTTAATCTAGTAAAGAATAGGATGTAAATGCTTGGTCAACCATGCTTTGTAAAAGCCTAGATATTCCTCCAGAAGTGTACAATCAAACCTAAACAGCATCATATGTGACAATTTCATTAGAATGCTGTTTGTAATTGATTAGTAATTTTATGTTTTGCTTCCCTGGGTGGTCTTGAACCACCATCCTTTCGGTTAACAGCCGAACGCCCTAACCAATTGCGCCACAGAGACTTGATACTGCACGCACCTGAATGTGTATTCTATGTCTATCTTACCAAAGTTCCACTCCAGTTTCTTTCATAAAAGTGCTTGCAAGCTAACTTGAAACCTCATCAGACAAGGGCTGTTTAAAAATGCAAGGTTTGTACTGTGGATGTAAAAAAGAATTAAGAATAAAAAAGATTGCTGTTGATCTAGTAAAAAAGAAATGTTATTGTTTGGTCAAACATGCTTTGTAAAACCGTAGCACTTTTTTCAGACATGTAGCAACAAATGTAAAAAGTACCTTCAAATGAAATCCTAACTTATTGAGGTTTTGGACATGGTTTTCTGTTAACAGTTTCTTGGTCTACTGTTTGTTTGCGTCCCTGGGTGGTCTCGAACCACCATCCTTTCGGTTAACAGCCGAACGCGCTAACCAATTGCGCCACAGAGACTTGATGCTGCACCCACCTGAATGTGTATTTTATGTCTATCTTACCAAAGTTCCACTCCAGTTTCTTTCATAAAAGTGCTTGCAAGCTAACTTGAAACCTCATCAGACAAGGGCTGTTTAAAAATGCAAGGTTTGTACTGTGGATGTAAAAAAGAATTGAGAATAAAAAAGATTGCTGTTGATCTAGTAAAAAAGAAATGTTATTGTTTGGTCAAACATGCTTTGTAAAACCGTAGCACTTTTTTCAGACATGCAGCAACAAATGTAAAAAGTACCTTCAAATGAAATCCTAACTTATTGAGGTTTTGGACATGGTTTTCTGTTAACAGTTTCTTGGTCTACTGTTTGTTTGCGTCGCTGGGTGGGATCGAACCACCATCCTTTCGGTTAACAGCCGAACACGCTAGCCAATTGCGCCACAGAGACTTGATGCTTCACCCACCTGAATGTGTATTCTATGTCTATCTTACCAAAGTTCCACTCCAATTTCTTCCATAAAAGTGCTTGCAAGCTAAATTGAAACCTCATCAGACAGGGGCTGTGCAAAAATGCAAGGCTTGCACTGCGGATGTAAAAATATTCAGAACTAAAACATTGCTGTTAATCTAGTAAAGAATAGGATGTAAATGCTTGGTCAACCATGCTTTGTAAAAGCCTAGATATTCCTCCAGAAGTGTACAATCAAACCTAAACAGCATCATATGTGACAATTTCATTAGAATGCTGTTTGTAATTGATTAGTAATTTTATGTTTTGCTTCCCTGGGTGGTCTTGAACCACCATCCTTTCGGTTAACAGCCGAACGCGCTAACCAATTGCGCCACAGAGACTTGATGCTGCACCCACCTGAATGTGTATTTTATGTCTATCTTACCAAAGTTCCACTCCAGTTTCTTTCATAAAAGTGCTTGCAAGCTAACTTGAAACCTCATCAGACAAGGGCTGTGCAAAAATGCAAGGTTTGTACTGTGGATGTAAAAAAAGAATTAAGAATAAAAAAGATTGCTGTTGATCTAGTAAAAAAGAAATGTTATTGTTTGGTCAAACATGCTTTGTAAAACCGTAGCACTTTTTTCAGACATGCACCAACAAACGTTAAAAGGACCTTCAAATGAAATCCTAACTTATTGAGGTTTTGGACATGGTTTTCTGTTAACAGTTTCTTGGTCTACTGTTTGTTTGCGTCCCTGGGTGGGATCGAACCACCATCCTTTCGGTTAACAGCCGAACGCGCTAACCAATTGCGCCACAGAGACTTGCGAAAGTCCAAATTGAATCTGTCTATTTTGTCTATCTTACCAAAGTTCCACTCCAATTTCTTCCATAAAAGTGCTTGCAAGCTAAATTGAAACCTCATCAGACAGGGGCTGTGCAAAAATGCAAGGCTTGCACTGCGGATGTAAAAATATTCAGAACTAAAACATTGCTGTTAATCTAGTAAAGAATAGGATGTAAATGCTTGGTCAACCATGCTTTGTAAAAGCCTAGATATTCCTCCAGAAGCGTACAAACAAACCAAAATAGCATCTTAAGTGACAATTTCATTAGAATGCTGTTTGTAATTGATTAGTAATTTTATGTTTTGCGTCCCTGGGTGGTCTTGAACCACCATCCTTTCGGTTAACACCCGAACGCGCTAACCAATTGCGCCACAGAGACTTGATGCTGCACCCACCTGAATGTGTATTCTATGTCTATCTTACCAAAGTTCCACTCCAGTTTCTTTCATAAAAGTGCTTGCAAGCTAACTTGAAACCTCATCAGACAAGGGCTGTTTAAAAATGCAAGGTTTGTACTGTGGATGTAAAAAAAGAATTGAGAATAAAAAAGATTGCTGTTGATCTAGTAAAAAAGAAATGTTATTGTTTGGTCAAACATGCTTTGTAAAACCGTAGCACTTTTTTCAGACATGCACCAACAAACGTTAAAAGGACCTTCAAATGAAATCCTAACTTTTTGAGATTTTGGACATGGTTTTCTTTTAACAGTTTCTTGGTCTACTGTTTGTTTGCGTCCCTGGGTGGGATCGAACCACCATCCTTTCGGTTAACAGCCGAACGCGCTAACCAATTGCGCCACAGAGACTTGCGAAAGTCCAAATTGTATCTTATGTCTATCTTACCAAAGTTCCACTCCAGTTTCTTTCATAAAAGTGCTTGCAAGCTAACTTGAAACCTCATCAGACAAGGGCTGTTTAAAAATGCAAGGTTTGTACTGTGGATGTAAAAAAAGAATTGAGAATAAAAAAGATTGCTGTTGATCTAGTAAAAAAGAAATGTTATTGTTTGGTCAAACATGCTTTGTAAAACCGTAGCACTTTTTTCAGACATGTACCAACAAATGTAAAAAGTACCTTCAAATGAAATCCTAACTTATTGAGGTTTTGGACATGGTTTTCTGTTAACAGTTTCTTGGTCTACTGTTTGTTTGCGTCCCTGGGTGGGATCGAACCACCATCCTTTCGGTTAACAGCCGAACGCGCTAACCAATTGCGCCACAGAGACTTCCGAAAGTCCAAATTGAATCTGTCTATTTTGTCTATCATACCAAAGTTCCACTCCAATTTCTTCCATAAAAGTGCTTGCAAGCTAAATTGAAACCTCATCAGACAGGGGCTGTGCAAAAATGCAAGGCTTGCACTGCGGATGTAAAAATATTCAGAACTAAAACATTGCTGTTAATCTAGTAAAGAATAGGATGTAAATGCTTGGTCAACCATGCTTTGTAAAAGCCTAGATATTCCTCCAGAAGCGTACAAACAAACCAAAATAGCATCATATGTGACAATTTCATTAGAATGCTGTTTATAATTGATTAGTAATTTTATGTTTTGCGTCCCTGGGTGGTCTCGAACCACCATCCTTTCAGTTAACAGCCGAACGCGCTAACCAATTGCGCCACAGAGACTTGATGCTACACCCACCTGAATGTGTATTTTATGTCTATCTTACCAAAGTTCCACTCCAGTTTCTTTCATAAAAGTGCTTGCAAGCTAACTTGAAACCTCATCAGACAAGGGCTGTTTAAAAATGCAAGGTTTGTACTGTGGATGTAAAAAAGAATTGAGAATAAAAAAGATTGCTGTTGATCTAGAAAAAAAGAAATGTTATTGTTTGGTCAAACATGCTTTGTAAAACCGTAGCACTTTTTTCAGACATGTACCAACAAATGTAAAAAGTACCTTCAAATGAAATCCTAACTTATTGAGGTTTTGGACATGGTTTTCTGTTAACAGTTTCTTGGTCTACTGTTTGTTTGCGTCCCTGGGAGGGATCGAACCACCATCCTTTCGGTTAACAGCCGAACGCGCTAACCAATTGCGCCACAGAGACTTGATACTGCACGCACCTGAATGTGTATTCTATGTCTATCTTACCAAAGTTCCACTCCAGTTTCTTTCATAAAAGTGCTTGCAAGCTAACTTGAAACCTCATCAGACAAGGGCTGTTTAAAAATGCAAGGTTTGTACTGTGGATGTAAAAAAGAATTAAGAATAAAAAAAGATTGCTGTTGATCTAGTAAAAAAGAAATGTTATTGTTTGGTCAAACATGCTTTGTAAAACCGTAGCACTTTTTTCAGACATGCAGCAACAAAAGTAAAAATTACCTTCAAATGAAATCCTAACTTATTGAGGTTTTGGACATGGTTTTCTGTTAACAGTTTCTTGCTCTACTGTTTTTTTGCGTCCCTGGGTGGGATCGAACCACCATCCTTTCGGTTAACAGCCGCATGCGCTAAACGAATTGCGCCACAGAGACTTGCGAAAGTCCAAATTGAATCTGTCTATTTTGTCTATCTTACCAAAGTTCCACTCCAATTTCTTCCATAAAAGTGCTTGCAAGCTAAATTGAAACCTCATCAGACAGGGGCTGTGCAAAAATGCAAGGCTTGCACTGCGGATGTAAAAATATTCAGAACTAAAACATTGCTGTTAATCTAGTAAAGAATAGGATGTAAATGCTTGGTCAACCATGCTTTGTAAAAGCCTAGATATTCCTCCAGAAGCGTACAAACACACCAAATTAGCATCATATGTGACTATTTCATTAGAATGCTGTTTGTAATTGATTAGTAATTTTATGTTTTGCGTCCCTGGGTGGTCTCGAACCACCATCCTTTCGGTTAACAGCCGAACGCGCTAACCAATTGCGCCACAGAGACTTGATACTGCACGCACCTGAATGTGTATTCTATGTCTATCTTACCAAAGTTCCACTCCAGTTTCTTTCATAAAAGTGCTTGCAAGCTAAATTGAAACCTCATCAGACAGGGGCTGTGCAAAAATGCAAGGCTTGCACTGCGGATGTAAAAATATTCAGAACTAAAACATTGCTGTTAATCTAGTAAAGAATAGGATGTAAATGCTTGGTCAACCATGCTTTGTAAAAGCCTAGATATTCCTCCAGAAGCGTACAAATAAACCTAAATAGCATCATATGTGACAATTTCATTAGAATGCTGTTTGTAATTGATTAGTAATTTTATGTTTTGCGTCCCTGGGTGGTCTCGAACCACCATCCTTTCGGTTAACAGCAAAACGCGCTACCCAATTGCGCCACAGAGACTTGATGCTGCACCCACCTGAATGTGTATTCTATGTCTATCTTACCAAAGTTCCACTCCAGTTTCTTTCATAAAAGTGCTTGCAAGCTAACTTGAAACCTCATCAGACAAGGGCTGTTTAAAAATGCAAGGTTTGTACTGTGGATGTAAAAAAAGAATTGAGAATAAAAAAGATTGCTGTTGATCTAGTAAAAAAGAAATGTTATTGTTTGG
This sequence comes from Callopanchax toddi, assembly GCA_006937965.1. Taxonomy (NCBI): domain Eukaryota; kingdom Metazoa; phylum Chordata; class Actinopteri; order Cyprinodontiformes; family Nothobranchiidae; genus Callopanchax; species Callopanchax toddi. The sequence continues at coordinate 101,057 of SSNR01000019.1, read as the reverse complement.
TCAAACATGCTTTGTAAAACCGTAGCACTTTTTTCAGACATGCACCAACAAATGTTAAAAAGGACCTTCAAAAGAAATCCTAACTTATTGAGGTTTTGGACATGGTTTTCTGTTAACAGTTTCTTGATCTACTGTTTGTTTGCGTCCCTGGGTGGGATCGAACCACCATCCTTTCGGTTAACAGCCGAACGCACTAACCAATTGCGCCACAGAGACTTGATGCTGCACCCACCTGAATGTGTATTTTATGTCTATCTTACCAAAGTTCCACTCCAATTTCTTCCATAAAAGTGCTTGCAAGCTAAATTGAAACCTCATCAGACAGGGGCTGTGCAAAAATGCAAGGCTTGCACTGCGGATGTAAAAGTATTCAGAACTAAAACATTGCTGTTAATCTAGTAAAGAATAGGATGTAAATGCTTGGTCAACCATGCTTTGTAAAAGCCTAGATATTCCTCCAGAAGCGTACAAACAAACCTAAACAGCATCATATGTGACAATTTCATTAGAATGCTGTTTGTAATTGATTAGTAATTTTATGTTTTGCGTCCCTGGGTGGTCTCGAACCACCATCCTTTCGTTTAACAGCCGAACGCACTAACCTATTGCGCCACAGAGACTTGATGCTGCACTCACCTGAATGTGTATTTTATGTCTATCTTACCAAAGTTCCACTCCAGTTTCTTTCATAAAAGTGCTTGCAAGCTAACTTGAAACCTCATCAGACAAGGGCTGTTTAAAAATGCAAGGTTTGTACTGTGGATGTAAAAAAGAATTGAGAATAAAAAAGATTGCTGTTGATCTAGTAAAAAAGAAATGTTATTGTTTGGTCAAACATGCTTTGTAAAACCGTAGCACTTTTTTCAGACATGTACCAACAAATGTAAAAAGTACCTTCAAATGAAATCCTAACTTATTGAGGTTTTGGACATGGTATTCTGTTAACAGTTTCTTGGTCTACGGTTTGTTTGCGACCCTGGGTGGGATCGAACCACCATCCTTTCGGTTAACAGCTGAACGCGCTAACCAATTGCGCCACAGAGACTTGCGAAAGTCCAAATTGAATCTGTCTATTTTGTCTATCTTACCAAAGTTCCACTCCAATTTCTTCCATAAAAGTGCTTGTAAGCTAAATTGAAACCTCATCAGACAGGGGCTGTGCAAAAATGCAAGGCTTGCACTGCGGATGTAAAAATATTCAGAACTAAAACATTGCTGTTAATCTAGTAAAGAATAGGATGTAAATGCTTGGTCAACCATGCTTTGTAAAAGCCTAGATATTCCTCCAGAAGCGTACAAACAAACCAAAATAGCATCATAAGTGACTATTTCATTAGAATGCTGTTTGTAATTGATTAGTAATTTTATGTTTTGCGTCCCTGGGTGGGATCGAACCACCATCCTTTCGGTTAACAGCCGAACGCGCTAACCAATTGCGCCACAGAGACTTGTGAAAGTCCAAATTGAATCTGTCTATTTTGTCTATCTTACCAAAGTTCCACTCCAATTTCTTCCATAAAAGTGCTTGNAGAATAAAAAAGATTGCTGTTGATCTAGTAAAAAAGAAATGTTATTGTTTGGTCAAACATGCTTTGTAAAACCGTAGCACTTTTTTCAGACATGCAGCAACAAATGTAAAAAGTACCTTCAAATGAAATCCTAACTTATTGAGGTTTTGGACATGGTTTTCTGTTAACAGTTTCTTGGTCTACTGTTTGTTTGCGTCCCTGGGTGGGATCGAACCACCATCCTTTCGGTTAACAGCCGAACGCGCTAACCAATTGCGCCACAGAGACTTGATGCTGCACCCACCTGAATGTGTATTTTATGTCTATCTTACCAAAGTTCCACTCCAGTTTCTTTCATAAAAGTGCTTGCAAGCTAAATTGAAACCTCATCAGACAGGGGCTGTGCAAAAATGCAAGGCTTGCACTGCGGATGTAAAAATATTCAGAACTAAAACATTGCTGTTAATCTAGTAAAGAATAGGATGTAAATGCTTGGTCAACCATGCTTTGTAAAAGCCTAGATATTCCTCCAGAAGCGTACAAACAAACCAAAATAGCATCATATGTGACAATTTCATTAGAATGCTGTTTGTAATTGATTAGTAATTTTATGTTTTGCTTCCCTGGGTGGTCTTGAACCACCATCCTTTCGGTTAACAGCCGAACGCCCTAACCAATTGCGCCACAGAGACTTGATGCTGCACCCACCTGAATGTGTATTCTATGTCTATCTTACCAAAGTTCGACTAGTTTCTTTCATAAAAGTGCTTGCAAGCTAACTTGAAACCTCATCAGACAAGGGCTGTTTAAAAATGCAAGGTTTGTACTGTGGATGTAAAAAAAGAATTAAGAATAAAAAAGATTGCTGTTGATCTAGTAAAAAAGAAATGTTATTGTTTGGTCAAACATGCTTTGTAAAACCGTAGCACTTTTTTCAGACATGTACCAACAAATGTAAAAAGTACCTTCAAATGAAATCCTAACTTATTGAGGTTTTGGATATGGTTTCCTGTTAACAGTTTCTTGGTCTACTGTTTGTTTGCGTCCCTGGGTGGGATCGAACCACCATCCTTTCGGTTAACAGCCGAACGCGCTAACCAATTGCGCCACAGAGACTTGCGAAAGTCCAAATTGTATCTGTCTATCTTACCAAAGTTCCACTCCAATTTCTTCCATAAAAGTGCTTGCAAGCTAAATTGAAACCTCATCAGACAGGGGCTGTGCAAAAATGCAAGGCTTGCACTGCGGATGTAAAAATATTCAGAACTAAAACATTGCTGTTAATCTAGTAAAGAATAGGATGTAAATGCTTGGTCAACCATGCTTTGTAAAAGCCTAGATATTCCTCCAGAAGCGTACAAACAAACCAAAATAGCATCATATGAGACAATTTCATTAGAATGCTGTTTGTAATTGATTAGTAATTTTATGTTTTGCGTCCCTGGGTGGTCTCGAACCACCATCCTTTCGGTTAACAGCCGAACGCGCTAACCAATTGCGCCACAGAGACTTGATACTGCACGCACCTGAATGTGTATTCTATGTCTATCTTACCAAAGTTCCACTCCAGTTTCTTTCATAAAAGTGCTTGCAAGCTAACTTGAAACCTCATCAGACAAGGGCTGTTTAAAAATGCAAGGTTTGTACTGTGGATGTAAAAAAGAATT